>JBBPRX010000111.1:0-24703 GCA_038093195.1 Boletus fagicola
CTACCGGGGGTAGTCATCTAGGAGGGAACCGCGGGGGATCTTCAGTATGAGGGTTCTTCCAGAGTAGCGTCAAGAGGTGGTGGTTCTCTGTCGGGGATCGGGATTCAGGAAAGAGAGGCGAAGGGGAGTCGCTTTAGGAAAAAGCGTACCCAATCGTAACATTCAGTGCGTGGCCCTTGGCGCACCTTGGCTATTGGCTTACATGTTGCCTTTCCATAGATACACACTTCACAGTGAGTGCTTTCGTCCTCGTTTTGGCAGTACCTTAGTCCGCTGACTAGACCTTTTTCAGCCAGTTCACGTACAGTCGCTGGCGCGATATGCCCCAAACGGCGGTGCAACTCCATCACTGTAACTCGTTCATCAGCAGCAGCTGCATGGTCGCTCTCATGCACCACACGGTATAGTCCCTTGGCTGATCGCAGTATGTGGCCAATCGTTTCTTCATTGGCATCACGGATCGTGCAGTACCTGTTCGCAAAGGTCATTGTTAGGCCCATCTCATCGAGGCGGCCAATTGAAACGAGTGTATACCCCACCTCAGGTGAGTACAGGACCTCTGTTAATCGCAATTTTGATGCATTCAGCCCATTAGGTATTTCAATGATAAGATCGCCGACACCTGTCACAGCAAATTTTTGCTGGTTTGCCACAGTAAACGACTTCAGTGGAATTGGTTGCAAGTTGATCATATGGTCATGCTCGGGGGTGATGTGATGTGTTGTACCCGAATCATATAATTCGACACAGTATGTTTCTCTTTGGCGATCACTGACTTTCATCGCCCTGTCCTCCAGGTCTTCATCGGCGGCAATCGAGGGGCAGGCGCAGTCGACCAGTGCATCATCACTGTCGACTCTCTGCGCTTCATTGTCCCATCCGCAGCCCCACGGGCTATCATCGTTGGTGACTGAGAACCAGTCGTCATCGTCATCATCAAGTGCTTCCTTTTCGGCATCAAAGTCTTCATCGTCGCTTGACTCAACAATTTCCAAGTCAGGTAAGGATTCATCATCTTCAATGACACCAAAAACTCCATCTTCTTCATCAGATATGACTGCGTGTGCGCTACCTGTTTGGTGCGTCGCAGATTTCTTCTCATCTTTGGGAGGCTGGTCGCACTTTGCTGCCAGGTGCTGATCTGAACCACAGTTCCAGCACAGGTGCTTCGGCCTATCGTTGCAGGGAGGTCGGTTACCTTGACCACGTCCTCTCACCCTGGCTGGTGTCATTACTGCCATGGCCTCGTTGCGGTCCTTGCCATCACTACGGGGGGCGTACTTCAATTTTTGTTGATCCGACTCTTCACTAATGAGCGAGATCAGAGTGTCCAGTTTGATCGTTTTCGTTGTCGCATATAAGCGTGCAGCAGCGAGCTGGCTGGATGCGAAGTTGGAGAGGGAGTTGGGGAGGGATCTGATGATTGTCAAACGATAATCTTTTTCATCGATGTCGACACCAACGGATGCTAATTCCTCTCGCTTCATCCGCAGTCCGTCCAGAAACTGTCGGACATCACTGCCTTTCGCCATTTTCATCTTGAGGAACTGCGTGCATAATTCGGTCTGCGCATAAGTTCCTTTCTCCGTATACTCGTGTGTGATCTCTGCCCACATTGCCTTAACAGTGGTTAGTTTGCGAATTTTCAGCACGGTCGAGTCCGGGATGCGCTGGGTAAGCAAGTGCTTGGATATTCCCTCATTTTTCTTCCATTTAGCAACTTCTTCTTCCTGTGCAGTCATCAAGGGAGCGGTGTATGATGGCTGTGCAGCAGTCCCATCGAAGTGACCCCACATGCTTTTTGCTTCAACAGCTACCTGAAAACAGAAAGAAAATATCGCCCAATTTGTGCCTTTAACGTCGAGCTTTGGTACATTGCTCGGCAGCATGTCGGTGGTCATAGGGGTGTCAGACATGGCTGATTGATCAGCGGATTACAGGTTAGATGGAAACAGCAGGGCTCATAACCTGTGAGAGCATGAATTGGATGAGGGCTGGAGCGCACGGCTGGACAGGCAAGCTCAGTCGCGTGCGGTAGAACGGACTAGTTTGGTATTTACCTGGACAGGCAAGCTATGTATGTAGTTAGTATTAGTTCAGTATAGTAAGGAAGTAGCTCACCTCAGTCGCGTGCGGTAGAACGGACTGAGGTAGCGGTCGTCGAGCGAGAGGCTATATACTGTTGACTATAAGTACTCGAGTTTATTTGGTATCATACGAAATGAAGGGTCGATACAAAAGAGATACAGGCGAGTATGTAGGAAAGTTCAAAAGCACATGGTACTACTACAACCGAGAATGTTGTATCTTGATCCGTGGAATTGTGGTGACAGGGTCGACGAGGAGCTGTGCTCATGCTTGCTCATTTCGACACCCCTTTAGCGTGCGGAGGCAACGGCACAACGTGCATGACCACTCGCGCCTCGTCCTCGCCGTCCTCGCCCTCACCCGACACCCTCGTCCATGCCTCATGGGAACACCCTCCCTCACCCTTCCCCGATTTCCCTGTGGGGACGGTGGAACAACAGCACAGCGTGCGCAATCGCGCGTGTTGTGCTGTCGTTCCTCTCGTCCTCACCCACTCTCGCTCTCGTGCTCTTACCTTCACCCGACGTCCTCGTTCCCGTCCCTCGTCGAGCACCTCGTCCCTGTCCCCACCCTCTCACACCTCGCCCCATCCTCGCCCCATCCTCGTCGCCTGATGCCCCTTTCCTCGCCCCCTCGCCTTCGTCTCGCCATCCCCTCCTCATCTCACATCCTCGCCCTCTCATATTGCCGCCTCGTATTGCCGTCACCCCCTCGTCATCACCGTCGCCGTCACCCTCACCCCCTCGTCTTCGTCCTCCCCCGCATCCTGCAGGAGCAACGACACAACACGCATGATTGTGCGTGTTGTGTCGTGGGCCCTGCTCTCATCTGATCCTTGTGCACCGTCAGCGTCAACGACGCTCACCCCCGCCCTCATGCCAAACTCGAACGCGAACAAACATGAACACGAACGGCAACGTTCGTGTTCATGTTTGTTCACGTCCGTGTTTAGACCATTCATGTCGTCCTCGCCGTCCCCGCCGTCATCCCCTTGCCTCACGTCACCCCCTCATTTTGCCGTCGTATAATGTAGGTACTAGGCACCCACCCTTATCGCCCTCGCCTCGCCCTCGCCTCGCCCTCGCCCCTGCAAGTTCAGGCTCGGTGACGACACAACGCGCGCAATTACGTGCGTGTTATGTCGTCGCTGAGCCTCCAGTCTTGACCGACGACGCACGACGCTGACACACGATGCAACGCATGCAATTGCGTGCATTGCGTCATGTGTCCTCGTCCTCGCTGACTCGCCTCGCATACAAAAGCCGGGGCTTGAAGCCGGGCCGGGCCCCCATTCACGGCTTGACAGGGCCCAGGGCTCGGCTTGACTTTTGCCCAAGCCTGAGCCCTCCAAAGCCGATCCCGAGCCGGGGCTTTCGAGCCAAGCCGGGCCGGCACATCACTAGCGATAAGTCGATATTCTGAGGGACTATCATATATGTGGAGGCCATTGAATGATTGAGGTATGGATGACAGTGAACTATGGTTGTATCAATATACTAAATTTGCTTATACTAGTGCTACGTGGGACAGGTGAGTGTTCGTGACAGCGCGGCAGACGCGCAGCATTTTCCTTGTGCCCCACATATCACTCTATTGTCCGCACGGCGTCGGACAGTACACAAAAGTGCACCACCTTTTATAGTCACAGGAGCGTTGGAAGTTTGTATCACGGTTGGACCGCCGATAGTCAAATCAAGACCTTTGCGAGTTCGGCCTCCATAACTACCTGCGGCTGTCACCGGGACACCTGGTGGGGAGGTGTCAGCGCGACGAGGTGAACGATGGAAATACCTGTGTGTAGGGGATGAGAATGCATAGCATGCGTTAAGTTATCATTTCTGAGATGCCATTGTCCACTGTGTTCCTGCATCAGACTTCACTGAGCGAACGGATCTTCGTGACGAGGCAACTTCTGAATGCAGAACTCCAATTCCAGGATGTCAAGGTCGGTGCACGTGCCATTGTGGACCACGGACAAAATCGTGTCGCAGAGCAGTTCCTGAGCGACAGCTTCACTAGATAATGGGATGGGGGCCATATCAACTTCCAGCGTGCACTCGTGGTGAAGTTCCGATCGAGTTTCCAGCGACAATGTCATCTACTAGTACCCACAGTCCGGAAATCGCAAATAAGTTCGATGACGGGATGGAGACCATATAACTCGAATTCACGATGGAGTATTCTGACTTCATGGTAGTAATATCAAGGAAGATTTGCGTGTAGCAACGTGGATTTGTTCGAATATCATATTGAACCTCATTGGTGTTGTACACCGGCAATCCTAGTTAGAAACCTCCCCCAGCGAGAACATCCAGTTGAGATCAGTAGACAGGGTAAATGCAGTAATAGGTCTCACCGGCACCCCGCCTCTCTTCATTTCTCTTTCGAACCGTACTTCCCGCAAGCCTGTATGCAAGTGAGCTTATTTGTTAAGAAGCCACATGAAGAGATATTCATACCCTTCGAGATATGATACAAATCAGTCCAGCACGTGCCAATACCCGTAAAGATCAGTCAGGACACCGTTTTCGTACAGATTGTAGCAGGTGTTTGGCCCGATGTTCACGTTTTGGGTGTCACCGTCACAGTCGAAGCACGCGTACACAAACCAGCCGTAGCTGCCGGGATCGTACCAGTACATGGACTGGAAGCCCATGTCGTTCGGCGCGTCGTGCAAATCTTTTGCGGGGACAGTGTCAGCGTTGACAACCTCACATGTGCCCGTGCAGTCGGCGCTGCTGCAGAAGACGAATGCGTCACTACCAGCAGGGTAGGTAACGGCAGGGGAACTACTGGTAGGCTCGGCCGTTAGTTGGGCAAAAACGCCACTCATACTGAAGAGGACGGGTAGGAAGAGTGCATGAGCGTTGAAATGCATGGTGTGAATGGCCAAGGAGCTCAACAAGGGTAACGAACTTGCGGGCTGGAGGCGCGATTTTATAGGATTTTATGAGGTCAGTACTCTGATGTGAACAGAACCCACGCGAAGGTCATTTTTGTGCTTGGTCGCATTGTCGAATGGCGGCCGGGGAGGCTGACCCATCCTCCGGGATATGTGTCCACGCTTAATATGACAACGTAAGTGGGTGTAGCAACCACGGCACAAAGTCCGGCATCGCTACCAAAAGGTCATTGCTATTCGGGGCGGGCCTGTCAGATGCGGCGGCCGGGGAGGTGGACATATTCGCTGCGTTTGTGACTATGCTTGATATGACAGCGTGAGTGGTGTAGAACACACAGCAAAAAATCCGTGGACGCTACTTGCAACATATAACAAGTCAACAAGTGCTCTAGCCATGAGTATACTGTTAGCAGGTTATGCGGGAATACAACGCTGAAAGGGGACAAACAGTGTTATCCCAATCGGTACCCTTTCACGTCAGCCTTCTCGACTAGATGGCGAGCATTATCAAGTTGGGTTCCAGGGAGAAACGGATCTAACTTACCCTCTCGAATGTAGGGCTCGTAGGCAAGCGGGCTGAAGTCACCTCAAACCGCTAGGATGCTTATCGGCGAGTAAACCATGGGGGACTGAATTCAATCATACGGATGAACTTGCAAACCTTGCACACTGCTCGATGTCCTCTGTACTGAATCCGGACATGCCAATGCAATCCAGTCTTCTCCGATTGTCGAGCTTCGTGTGTGTTCTATGGGCTGCCCGAGGGAAGCTTGAACAGCGGGTAGAATTCACCCGAGCACACTGAAATAAGTCGAGTCACTTGGTTCCCCGCAACTTTCCGTTGGTTACGTTCACTGGCACGGAGTCTAGTGATACTAATTCGAGTGACTTCATTATTTTATTTTTATTTTTATTTTATTTAATCCTTGTTTATTGTCTGATGAGGTTGTACCTCTTGCTGGACAGTACGTGCAGGTTAAGTAGTAGTATCGTAAGTCTATGTGATGTGGGGGCGTTCACTATCTCGGTGAGATTGGTGGTGGGCAGTAGGGTGTGCAACTATGTGGTGGGTACTTCGGTGTGTGGTATGTAGCAGTTGTGGTGTGAATAGTAGGTGACGAAGGGTGGAGGTGAGTCGATACAGCGATAATGATGCATCAATAGCACGGTAATCACCACGAAAGGGTGGTACATCACTTGGGTCAATCGATCCACATGCAGAAGTGATATATGACTGATGCATCAAAGCAGGGCCCAGGCTCACGGAATGCTCATAACCGCTCCGGTGATACATCACGCGTTCGCCCTCACGAAATTGATACATCATATGGCAGTAGTAAGCAATACGTGGTAACCTACCTTGGTCAGTCACGGTGATATATCACCGCGTTGTCGCTCGCACGTCCACTCAGCCACCCGATCTAGGTGATACATCACATCCCGAGTGGGTGCATTCTTTCTACGCAATCCGACTGATGTATCACCCCTCCAGTATCCCTGCTCCTTCGACGATCCGACTGATATATCACCGCGTCGTCGCTCGCACGTCCACTCGGCCACCCGGTCCAGCTGATATATTAAATACCAAGTGAGTACGTTCCTTCTACACAATCCGACTGATATATCATCGTATCGTCCTTCGCAGGTTCACGATAGCTGATATATCACCTACCGAGTGAGTGCATTCTTTCCACACAATCCGACTGATGTATCACCCCTCCAGTATCCCTGCTCCCTCGACGATCCGACTGATATATCACCACGTCGTCGCTCGCACGTCCACTCAGCCACCCGGTCCAGCTGATATATTACATACCAAGTGAGTACATTCCTTCTACACAATCCGACTGATATATCACCGTGTCGTCGCTCGCACGTCCACTCGGCCACCCGGTCTGACTGATATATCACACATGGTGAAGTGAGTACATTCTTTCTACACAAACTGACTGATATATCATCACATTGTTGTCGAAATAAGCAAGCATGTGCACAGCTCCTCGTCGGCCCCGATAGCCATCATTCTACGGAGCTAAATACATTTTACGTTCATCGCCATATGCTCTACATTCCATAACTATATGATACATACATAGCCCGAGTGACTTGTAACACTACGCGACGCTACTTATTGACTAACCCTTCATTCCATTGAATATCCCCTTTCGATACAGTACTTATAGCTATGAGTATATAGCTTCTCGATCGACGACCGCTAACCTCAGTCTGTTCTACCGCACGCGACTGAGGTGAGCCTTTTCCTTATCATCTTCAAACTAATCACTTACTGTGTACATAGACTGTTCGTCTAGGTAACTACCAATATAGTCCGTTCTACCGCACGCGACTGAGACTGTTCGTCTAGCTGCGCGCTCCCGCCCTCATCCTATTCGTGCTCTCACAATCTCCACTCAACTTAGTACTTTGAAAGTACTTAAGTCCATACCGCTCCAAACTCCCTTGTAAATCGGGACCACGAGATTATTGGCAAGGGCGCACCACATACGGTGAAGCCAAGTCCTGCCCCCTCAGGAGCTCTGAGAATCTGGAGTTACACCGGAGTGCACGGATTTAACACCAAGGCACACAAGCTTTTTCCCACAAGCTCATATTTTTCTGCATCAGAGTTATCTTTTTCTGCATTTCTAGAGAAATCTGTTAGCATTTCTGATGCAAGCAACTGACTTACTTGGTTTTTTTGCTAATAGGCACTGCAGATACCCCTTCACTCAATTCAGCCTTGTGTTTTTGGGGGCACTCAGGGTTGGCAGTCTTATCGCTGACAGCCAATAGTGCAGGATCAATGAGCATGTCCGACATGATGAGAGTTGAGATAAGAGATAAGAAATCAGTGGCAGTGTGAGTCGCCCGACCTTTATACTACATTAGGATATATGTGGCATAGCCTGCTTGCAGCCAGCGTGCTTGGGCCAGCATCATCAGTCCAGCACAGTCCTGGTCTATCCTGACCTTTTCTACCTTTTTCTTTCAATGGCTGACATTTCCTGCCCATATTGCAGGAAAATTGGAAAGGGCCAACATCGCTTATCGCTCCACATGACTCACTGGTTCTCAAAAAAAGATTCCAACCTATCAAATTTACTTCAAAATTGCCAGAATTGTGCTGAATCCAGAGCTGAAGAAGAGTGCAGACAAGTCCAGCTTGAAACTGAGCTTCACATTGAGAGAGAGTGTCTACAAAATGAAAAAGATGCGCTTCGTGCACACCAACTTGCTGACTTCCAACAATTATCAGTGAGTCTTTGTTATTCCTTTAAAAAAATATTACAGCTGTTTTCATAAGTATGTGGAAAACAGATTTTCAAAAGTCTCACCTCAGAGACAGCTGGGATAAGACCCCGGGTGCACTGGCAGATGCATACATTGCTATGCATCATCCCAGTTTGTGGCTTCTTTCCCATGACCAAGATGGCCCAGAAATCTCAAGCTAGTGCTCAACCTTCAGCCCAGGAGACCCAGGACTATACATTTGCTATAGCCCTCACTGTCTACTCAAAGCTCAAACAGCTCACTGCCAAGGGCAAGGCCTCTACCAAACGTGAAGTGAAATCTGTCAAAATGAAGGAATCAGTCTTCACACTTGAGGAGAACAACTATCTTGAATTCTTGAAAGATATTCTCGAGAAGCATGAGAAAAAACAGTATGAGGTTTCTAGCAAGCAATGTTTCTCATTCAAGTTTATTGCCCTGAGGACAAAGGAGTTTGATACTTTTTTTTTCCCTCCACTTCCTCATCTCACAAAATTTATATTTAGCCAGCGTGTCAGTGATGCAATGGATGTGGACAATGAGCTGGACTACAAGAACATGGTGCAAAAGCTTCTCAATGCTGGTGACCCCTCCAGTCCAACAAAGATTCTTGTGGACATGAAGGACATTGAGAAACTGCTGTCGTATCAAGCTGGTAATGGAAACTCTGAGGACGAAGACTCGGATGCCTTAGATAATCACCAGGTTTTTTTGTTTTTTTGTTTTTTTTTTCTCATCAGACGAGTTTCTAACATGTTTGACAAGACCATGTCATCTAAAACAGTTATGAATCTGGACATGCGTCTTGCTCGATGGCGCATCAAGCTTACCAAACTCTACAAGAATGAGCACGATGAAGGCCTCACGTACGTTGGACCATCGGGTGCCATACAGCTTACTCCAGCCATGGTGCTTGACTGGACTTGGGCTTTGGTGCATATTTCTCAAAAAGTCATGCCTGAAAAAACTAATTAGTCTATAGGAAGAAGGGCAGGCGACATTGAACATGCCACCCAATTTACCGTCATTCAACATGGCCAACAAAGCATCATTTTTGCACCCGGCATGCAAGGTGTAGAGCCATTTGCAGCCCCCACCATCTTCAAACCCAGCATCCGATGTCACCTCACTTACATCAGTCCTTTTACTTCAGACGTTGGCCAATTCTGGCCTACTTTCCCATGCTCCAACCACTCAGGCTCTGTCAACACCTGTCCATCGTCCAGTAGAAAGAACCACCTCATCTCCACTTCTGTTGCCTTCCCAGCTCTCACAGTTCCTTCGATATGCCAAAACAGATCTTGGCGTCACTGATGCCACTATGTATGAGAAAAAACTTCTGGTGCAGCATATCGGTCCTGACATCTTTGGTGATATTGACGACAAGATGCTTTTGGGAATTGGAATTCCGACTGGTGATATAATTCATCTGAAGAGAGGTTGTGTTAAGTTCGAAGAACTTAACAAGTTACATGAGAGTATAACTTCTGTTGAAGTAAAATGAAGTGACCTCTGTTACTGAAGTGCCCGGTACTCGACGAGCCTGAATGCTTGAAGGTTCTCAACAAGCCTTGATGCCTGAAGGTTCTCGACTAGCCTAAATGCTAGAAGGTCCTCAATGAGCCTGAATGCTCAAAGGTGGCTGTGATGGTTATGCCTAGGTGGTCCTAGGCAAAAGGGAGGATGTGAGAGAGAGAAGCAGAGACTTGCTAGAGGGGATAGCAAGGAAGCACAGAAGTGTACACTGGATTGTGTAGGTTCAGGTTAAAGAGACAATACAGGCAGAGCCCTAATATATATACTTGTAGAGTGGTTTAGGGCTGGTCCAGCTAAATAAGGCAATAGAGAATAAGGGCAGGCAAAGATGCAAAGAGACGTGTCGCGACGTGAGGGAAGATGTGTGTATGAGGTAAGGATCACAAGATCACGTATGAGAGAATGCGATCGAGGAGGCAGTGTTCAAGAAGAGAATAGGAATGCATGGATGCATAGGGACGTGTCATGACACGAGACACAAGGCACATGATGAGGCGGGGTTAGTGAGGCTGTGTAGGAATAGCCTCAGGAGGGAAGAGAGTGTCATTGAAGAGGTCGTTCCAAACAGAGTCTGGTATGGCAAACTCTTCTAAGCCCAAAAGGATGTCGTCCTTGATGGTCCAGGCTGGATGGTCATCGGCTGTGGTCTCCTGGGTAGTCAGAAGAAAGGAAAAACCATGGGTGGTTTCACCAATTGTAACATTACCCTCTGCGTACGTCTGAAGTACCATCTCAGATTCAAGAACTCTGGTCTCCTTCGTTGATTTCATAATTGAATAGGTCCCAGGTGATGAGGTCGATGTCATGGAAGGTGCACTGCTGCCAGGTGTGCTCAGTGGAGTTGCAATGGTTGCAACGTCGGCGGAGACAACGGTATTGGGGGTGTCTGGGAGTGGGTTGGTGGCAGAAGGGGCAGTGGTAATGGCTGCAGTTGGTGCGGATGTGTCCAGGTTGCCGATATTCAAAGCATCGAATGGGGACCATGGATATATGGGGGGATAAAGGAAGGGAGCTGGACATGCGAAGTGGGGAGTCCACAGAGGATTGGGGACTACTATCCACGGCTGTAGTTGAGTCTGAGGGAGGGGATCCAGTGGGGGTCTGGTAGATGAGGGACCCATCTGGAACAACGAGGGGAGAAGTGGAGATATGCTCTGTAGTTGAGCCCAATGGGGAGGCCAGGCAGTGAATAGATTCAGACAGGAGTTCGGTGGTGAAGAGGACCATATGGAAATGGTGTCTGATGGGGTGACAGGGAGGTAGGGGTCTGGGGAGTGTAGGGATGATGGGGGAAGTGGATATGGGGGAGGAAGGTCCAGTTGGTGGGGAGTGGGAGATGGTCCCGATGTCAACTTGGCTTCCAATGATAGGATTAGGTCTTCGATGGCCATTGCTTCGTCCAAGACAGGGGGAATCTCCTGGGGAGGAGTCAGACAATTGATAGTCTGGGACAACATCAGAGTTGTCAAAGTAGGCTGCTCAGGAGCTCTTGGGGAGAGAGTAGAGGACGGGGTGTAGGAAAGAGGCAACGATGGATAAGGGAAGGATGAAGATGCAGAGGTCGAGTCCCTCATCATGGAGGAGGTTGAGGGATGAGTTTCTGATCTCGAGGATCGCTTGTTCGACAGCCATGATGGCCGACAACTCCGGTGAAGAGTGGAAGGGGTCGACAAATGAGATAGAGGAGCTTGTCACCCGTCTGGTGGCCCAGGGGAGAATGGAGTGAAGTGTGGCATACTGGTGATAGAGTCTAGTAACCCAGATGAGGGAGTCAGAGGAGGAGAAGAGGGGGAGGCATTCAAGCGCAATCATCGCTTCTCTGTTTTCCAAGAGGGTGACATAGATGAGGCGATGATCAGCAGGGGTAAGGTGAGTGTTAAGGTTGCTACTGATGGTAGAACCTTGACAAGTGACTCAAGTATGTAGACTCGACTGTGGGTCACAAACCAGGTGGTAGCCTGACTCGTAAGGCTAGTCGGTATCTGTGGAGGCAAAAGGGAGACGGGATGTCCTCAGGGGTGGACAGTGGGAGTAGTCCGGGTTGGACTATGACTGCTGAGGGGTGACTGGGAAGTCCTTCCTTGGGGTCGATGGGCCCAAGGGGTGTCAATGAAGGCGAAGGTGGTCAACGGTTGACCAGATGGTAGGCAAGGTAAGAGGTGCCGACTCTATGAGAACTCGACAGGCGGGATAGCCTGAAGGTGGGGGCCTGCCTCTAGTAGGCTACCGGAGATGGTCGTCCTCTGACGACGAAAGAGATGAGCTTGAGCTGGGGGCAAGGATAATCCCAGCAAGGGGTCGACGACGATGTCTGGGGATGGCCCAGAGAGGAGGAGGGTAGGCAAAGGCGACAAGAGCAACAAGCACTGAAGGGGTACAAGCGGGAGGAGATCACAGGGAGCTTGAGCCTCAAAGGCAGAAGGCTGACTTACTATCCTTAGTAGAGTCTTAGACTAGCACGAGGGCTTGTGCAGTCAAGAGTACACAGGAATGAGTAGGTTCAAGTTAAAGAGATGTTACAGGCAGCGCTCTAACTTATATACTACTGTGAGTCAGTTAAGGGCAGGCTGCCCGGATAAGGTAAGAGTCTTTAGGGCAGGGGAGAATGCCCAGGAAAGGAAAGACGCGTCGCATCGCGAAGAGTCATGGGGTACGTGTCAGGAAGACGCGTTGCGTAGTGGCAGGTCACGAGATGTTGTGTCGGGGGACAAGGCATTGGTGACGCGTCGCGTCGTGAGAAGTCACGTGGGGGGTGTCAGGGAAGACGCGTTGCGTGAATGGTCACGTGGTCGTGTCAAGGCAGAGGAGGCGCATTGCATCACGAAGGAGCACGAGGCTACGCGTCAAGGGTCATGTGAGGAGTGAGGGTGAAACCAGAAGAGAGGCTGTGAAGGACCAGCTCTTGTGTGAACTAGGATCAAGAAGGCAGGGGGAATAGCCTTCGGGAGGGATAGGATCATCTAGGCGATCACTCGGAAGGATTAGGATCAATGAGGCTGTGGGTACAGCGTCAAGGGAGGCTGTGGGGGGACAGCACTCAGGTGAGGTCGGGGATCCGAGGAGGGAGTCCGGATGGACGACTATTGGAGATAGTCATCGGGGAGGGAGTCCAGGACAGGGATCGTGGAGAGGGTTCCACGGGAGGTCCAAGGGGAGACTACTGGGGGTAGTCATCTAGGAGGGAACTGTGGGGGATCTACGGTATGAGGGGTCTTCCAGAGTAGCGTCAGTGATGGTTCTCTGTCAGGGATCGGAATTCAGGAAAGGGAGGCCAAGGGGAGTCGCTTTAGGAAAAAGCGTACCCAATCGTAACAGAGACAGGCTCAGTAGTTGAGCCCAGTGGGGTGGCCAGATGGCGGATAGGTTCAGACAGGAGTCTGGCAGTGAAGAGGACCATATGGGGATGGCGTCTGATGGGACGACAGGGAGGTAGGGGTCTGGGGTTGTGGGAATGATGGGAGAATTGGGTATGGGGGAGGAAGGTCTGGTAGGAGGGGAGTGGGAGTGGGTCCCAATGTCAACTCAGCTTCCAATGATAGGATGAGGTCCTCAATGGCCATGGCATCATCTGAGACAGGGGGAGTCTCTGAGAGAGGAGTCAGCTGATTGATTGTCTGGGACAACATCAGAGTTGTCAAAGTAGGTGGCTCGGGAGCTCTTGGGAAGAGCATAGAGGACGGGGTGTAGGAAAGAGGTGGAAACAGATATGGAAAGGACAAAGATGCAGAGGTCAAGTCTCTCATCATGGAGGAGGTTGAGGGACATGTTTCTGATCTTGAGGATCACTTGTTCAACAGCCATGATGGCCGACAACTCTGGTGAAGAGTAGAAGGGGTTGATGAATGAGATAGAGGAACTTGTCAGGCGTCTGATGGCCCAGGGGAGAATGGAGCAAAGCTTGGCATACTGGCAATAGAGTCGAGTAAGCTGGATGAGGGAGTCATTGGAGGAGAAGAGCAGGAGCCACTCAAGTGCAGCCAACACTTCTCTGTTTTCCAGGAGCATGACATACTGTACATAGATGAGGCATTGATCAGCAGGGGTGAGGCGAGAGATGTGGGTGGAAAAAGGAATGGAGGGGATGAAAGGGAAGGGCATTGACAAGGGAGATGGTGGTGGTTGGAGGGAAAGAGGCATTCAGAGTCCGACCTTCTTTTTATACTCCTCCAGGATCTTCTGGGCATTGCCCAAGTTGGTTTCAGGTTCCCACATTCGTTCAGCTGCGGAATAGCCTTTCCAGTGGACCAAGTACTGGTTTCGTCCCAATCTCTTCCGATGATTGACAATCATTTCCAATTGGTATTCCTCGGCTGTTCCGATTAGTTCCGGTGGGGGTTGGAGGAAGTTGGGACCATGTTCCAGTTTCTCCTGAGAAGACAAAAGGAGAGAGGCATGGAACATGTTGTAAATCTTCCATTGTTTAGGGAGGTCCAATCAAAAGGTGACCAAGGAGATAACCTGGAAAATGGTAAAGGGGCTGGTGCACCTAGGCATGAGCTTTCAGGTCAGAACCTGAAGTTTCAGGTTCCACGAGTCTAGCCAGACCTTGTTGCTGACCTTCCATGGTTTGAAGGAGGAATAAACCCTCTCCTTCATTAGTTGTTGGGCAAGGGTATGAGCAGCTTCAGCTTCTTTATGGGCATCCTCAAGATGGGAGAGCTGTTGCTCGAATGCAGGGAGGAAGGTGTGACCAAGGGGAAGGTAGGAGTGTGGTTTGTATCCCAGGATTAGGGAGAATAGGGCTTTCTTGATGACAGAGTGTACTGAGGCATTGTGGGAGAACTGGGCAATGGAGAGGTACTCCAGCCATTTATGTGGCTGGCCATCACAGAAGATGCGGAGGTAGGTCTCTAGTTCCTGGTTGTATCATTTGGTTTCTCCGTCCATCTGTGGGTGGTAGGCTGTGTATAGCGCTATGCTGTAGTGAAGGAGGCGTGCTAGTTCCTGCACAAAGGTAGAGGTGAATTGTGGTCCTCGATCCTCGATCAACTTGTTGTGTAGCCATAGTGCTTGAACACGTTGTTATGATTGGTGAAACCACCCCCGGTTTTTCCTTTCCTCTGACTACCCAGGAGACTACAGCCAACGACCATCCTGGTTGGACCCTAAAGGATGACATCCTTTCTGGCTTAGAAGAGTTTGCCATACCAGACTCTGTCTGGAACGACCTCTTTGACGACACCCTCTTTCCTCCAGAGGCTGTTGATACACAGCCTCACTAAACCCTGCTCATCACATGTTTCATGTCTCACATCACGATGCATCTTTACGCATCTACATGCACAGCATCATTGATCCTAACCTTCCCGAGTCATCACCTAGATGATCCTATCCTTTCCAAAGGCTGTCCCACTGCCTTCCTGATCCTGGTTCACCTGAGAGCTGGTCCTCACAGCCTCTCTTCCGGTCTCACCCTTCCTTCTCATCTCACCCTTGATGCACAGCCTCATGCTCCTATGTGATGTGACGTGTCTTCATCACCTCGTCCCTTGACACACACCTCGTGACCCTTCACTACACGATGCGTCTCTCCTGACACATACCACATGACTTCTCATGATGCGACATGTCTTTTCTTTCAGGGCATTCTCCCCTGCCCTAAAGACTCTTGCCTTATCCAGGCGACCTACCCTTAACTGACTCACAGTAGTATATAAGTTAGAGCTCTGCCTGTAATGTCTTTCTAACTTGAACCTACTCATTCCTGCATATTCTTGGCTGCACAAGCCCTCGTGCTAGCTTAAGACTCTACCAAGGACAAGTAGCCCGCCTTCAGCCTTTGAGGCTCAAGCTCCCTGTGATCTCCTCCCGCTTGTACAGTACTTCCTCAGCGCTCATCACTCTCATCGCCTTCACCTACCATCCTTCTTTCTGGGCCATCCCCAGACATCGTCGTTGACCTCTTGCTGGGATTAACCTTGTCCCCAGCTCAAGCTCCTCTCACTTGGCTCCCCTTGCTTGTCCTATAGAGCTCGCCATCGAGCTAGGTTTAGGACCATCTCTCAGAGTCTAGCTCCCTCACTAGGAGGACTCTTCCTTCGGGTTTAGCTCCCTCATTAGAGTGACCCTTGCCGTTACCTTCAGGCCCTTCTGCCTGTTATGTTCTCATAGAGTCGGCGCCTCTTACCTCACCCACCGTCCAGTCAACCATTGACCACCCCGCCTTCGTTGACACCCCTTGGATGTGGGCACAGCGTCAAGGGAGACTATGGGGGAACAGCACTCAGGTGAGGTCAGGGATCCAAGGGAAGGAGTCTGGAAGGATGACTATTGGGAGTAGTCATTGAGAAGGGAGTCCAAGGCAGAGATTGATGGAAGGATCCAGGGAGGGTCTAAAGGAAGACTACTGGGGGTAGTTGTCTAGGAGGGAACCACAGGGGATCTAAGGGGAAGGTCTTCCAGAGTAGCATCAAGGGTGAAGGGTCTCCATCGGGGATCAGGATTTGGAGAATGTGGAAGGGAGGCAAAGGGGAGCCACTTTAGGAAAAAGTGTACCAAATCATAATACTGAGTAGCTGTCTTGAGTACTCCAGAGAGGGTGAGGTGAGTGGCGATATTCTTGTCCAACCCTCATAGGAACCATTCGGTAAGGGCACCAAGGTCCTTAATTCCGGATTGTTCAGAAAGGACAGCAAAGTTGGAGATGTAATCTCCAAATGCTTTGTCAGTCCTTCCATGTTGGTAGAGAGGTGAGGTCAACTCAAGCCTGGATGGCAGCATCATATGGGGAGCAGGTGATTTCAAAGCATCTTTGATGAGTGAGAAGGTCTTGTGGGCGTCGGGTACTGTGTCATCCAAGAGCTGGGTAAGCCACATTTCCACAAAGGCTTTCCCTCTGTCTCCCTCCATTCAGTTGAGGAAGATGAACAACCTGGCTCTTTCTCCGTACTTGTCTGCATGAAGGGTAAAGTATTCCAATATGGCTTTGAGCCATCTATTGGCGTCCAAGGGCTTTCCATCAAATGGTTTGGGGAGGGCAGCTTTGGTGTCTCCTGCCATGTCATCATTGTCATTGTCAAGGTCAGCTGGTGCATCTGGGTCTGGGTTGGGCAGTGGTAGGGGAGCATCAGGAAGGTTTCTGAAGAAAGTGTCTTCTTGGTCTTCTTGGTCTTCTTTGATGGGGGAAGGAGAGGGTCTAGCTTCAATCAATGTACTGTGGACTAGTACAGGGGCAGCTGGATGGTGTCCTTCAGAGGAAGTACAAGAGAGGGCGGGAGAGGGCATCTGCTGATGGGGAGGGGGAGGAAGAGCAGAAGTGGGTCAGAGTGGACCACTAATTCTGCAAGATGACCCTTCGGAGGGAACAGCTGTGAAGGAAGAGGAGGAATGAGGCTGTGGAGGAGAGATCCTTCGTTCCTCGTCTTCTTCCTGAGATCCTAGAAGTGCAGTAAGATTGATGCACCTCATATTGACAAGTGGGGGTGGGGGAGGTTGGGCTGAATAGCACCAACTAGGATAAACCTGAACCTTTTGTTAAGTTTGAAGAACTTAACAAGTTACACAAGAGTGTAACTTCTAGTGAAGTATAACCAAGCAATGGCTCAAAAGTAACAGCTTGACTAGCGCTGGGGCTAGAAGGTAATGGCTCGACTAGCGTAAAGCTAGAAGGTAGCAGCAATCAGGGGATCTAGGCTGTCCTAGATAGAAGGGGAGGAAGAGGGGTGAGCAAGGCAAGACTTGCTAGAGGAGATAGCAAGGAACTGGTAGAAGTTTACACTGGATTGTGTAGGTTCAGGTTATAAAGACAATACAGGTAGAGCCCTAATATCAATACTGGTAAGGAGGTTTAGGGCAGGCCCAGCTAAATAAGGAAACTAAAGTAAGGGTAGGCATATGTAGATGCATAAGGATGCGTCGCGACACAAGACACAAGACACGTATGAGGTAAGGATTATGAGATTGCATAAGAGAGAATGCGATCAAGGAGATAGTGTCTGTGAGGAAAGAACCAGGATGGGGAAAACAGGATTACAAGGTGGTGGGATAGCCACCAGGGGAAAGAGGATCAATGATGCTGTGAGGGAACAGCCTTGGATGGGAAGAGGGAAGTGGTGTCTTCAAAATGCCCCTTCACCGTCTCCCAAGTTACATACATATCTCCTTGGTCGCCTTCTGATTAGATCTTCTGAAACAGTGGAAGATCCACAATGTGTTTCACACCTCTCTCCTTTTGTCCTATCAGGAGACACTGGAACATGGCCCCAATTTCCTCCACTCCCACCGGAACTAATTGGAACAGCCGAGGAATACAAATTGGAAATGATCGTCAATCATTGGAAAAGATTGGGACAAAACCAGTACCTGGTTTACTGGAAAGGATATTCCACTGCTGAATGAACATGGGAGTCCGAAACTAACCTGGGCAATGTTATGATTGGATACACTTTTTCCTAAAGCGGCTCCCCTTCGCTTCCTTTCCACATACCCCGAGTCATGATCCCCAATGGAGACCCTTCACCTTTGATGCTACTCTGGAAGACCTACCCTCCAATCCCTCATGGTCTTCTCCTGGATGACTACCTCCAGTAGTCTTCCCTCTGACCCTTCCCGGATCCTCCCCCTTGATCTCTGTCCTGGAATCCTCCTTGGCAACTACTTCCAATAGTCACCCTCTCGGACTCCTCCCTTGGATCCCCTCTGATGGCTATTCTCCATAGCTCTCATCCTGACCTCACCCGAGTGCTGTCCCCCCACAGCCTCATTGATCCTACTCTTTCTGAGTCATCACCCAAGTGATCCTATCCCTCCCGAAGGCTATTCCCACCACCTTCTTGATCCTGATTCACCTGAGATCTAGTCCTCACAGCCTCTCTTCCAGTTTCACCCTTCTTTCCCATCTCACCCTTGATACATAGCCTTGTGCTCCTACGCAACATGACATGTCTTCCCCTGCCTCGTCTCTTGATGCATAACCCCATGACCTCTCACGATGCGACACATCTTTCCTTTCTGGGCATTCTCCCCTGCCCTAAAGACTATTACCATATCTGTGTGACCTGCCCTTAATTGACTCATAGTAGTATATATGTAAGTTAGAGCTCTGCCTGTAATGTCTCTCTAACTTGAACCTACTCATTCCTGTGTACTCTTGACTGCACAAGCCCTCATGCTAGTCTGAGACCCTACCTGGGATAGTAAGTCAGCCTTCAGCCTTAGAGGCTCAAGCTCCCTGGAATCTCCTCCTGCTTGTACACTTTCAGCACTTGTCGCTTTTGTAGCCTTCACCTCACCCTCCTTCTCTCTGGGCCAACTCAGACATCATCGTTGACCTCTCACTAGGATTAACCTTGTCCCTAGCTCAAGCTCCCCTTACTCAGCTTCCATCACTCATTCATTAGAGCCCTACTCAGGGTTAGGTTTTGGACCCTCTCTTTTGTCATCAGAGGACGACCCCGGTCTCTAGGCTCTGCTACCCTAGAGTCTTCTCATAGAATTGACACCTCTTACCTCGCCCACCGTCTGGTCAACCATCAACCATTCCCACTCTCATTGACACCCCTTGGGCCCATTGAATCCAAGGAATGACCTCCTGGTCACCCCTCAGCAGTCATAGTCCAACCAGGACTACTCCCACTGTCTACCCCTGAGGACATTCTGTCTTCCCTTTGCCTTCACAGATATTGACAAGGCTAACAAGTCAGGTTATCACCTGGTGTGTGACCCACAGTCGAGTCTACGCACTTGAGTCACTTGTCTAGACTCTGCCACCAGCAGTAGTCTTAACAGGCAATGCCAAGAAAATCCTAGAGGGGTATAAAAAGAGGGTTGGACTTTGAATGCCTCTTTCACTCCAACCACCACCATCTCCCTTGTCAATTCCCTTTCCCTTTGTTCACTCAGTCCCCCTTTCCACCCACATCTCTCTTCTCACCCCTGCTGACCGCCGTCTCATCTATGTCATGCTCCTGGAAAACAGAGAAGTGTCAGCTGCACTCGAGTGCCTCCCACACTTCTTATATGACAACTCCCTCATCCGGCTTACTAGACTATATTGCCAGTATGCCATGCTTCACCCCCTTCTCCCCTGGGCCACCAGACACCCGACAAGTTCCTCTATCTCATTTGTCGACCCCTTCCACTCTTCACTGGAGTCATTGGCCATCATGGCTATAGAACAAGCAATCCTCAATATCAGAAATATGTCCCTCAACCTCCTCCATGACGAGGGACTTGACCTTTGTATCCCCATCCTTCCCATATCCATCATCGCCTCTTTCTTACACTCTGTCTTCTACATATGCTCTCCCTGAGAGCTCCCAAGCCGCCTACTTTGACAACTCTGATGTTGTCCCAGACAATCTCTCATCTGACTCCTCTCTCAGAGACTCTCTCTGTCTCGGATGAGGCCATGGCAATTGAGGATCTTATCCTCTCCTTAGAAGCCGAGGTGACGTCGGAACCCTCTCTCAACCCCCTTCTGGAGACCCCCCCCCTACTAGATCTTCCTCCCCAATATCAACCTCTCCTGTTATCCCTGCCAACCCCAGACCCCTCCCTCCCTGTCATCCTATTAGATGATGTCCCCGTATGGTCCTCTTCACCACCAGACTCCCATCCAAACCTATCTGCTGTTTGGCCACCCCACTGGGCTCAGCTACAGAGCCTATCTCCTCTCCACCCCTCATCATTCCAGATGGGCCCCTCATTGTCCAGGCCCCCACTGGATCTCCTCCCTCAGACTCAACTACGGCTGTGGATAGTAGTTTCCAATCCTATGTGGACTCCCCACCTCATATGCCTGGCTCCCTTCCTCTATCCCCCTGTATATCCCTGGTCCCCATTCAATGCTTTGAATGTCAGCAACCCAGACATATCTGTGCCAACTGCAGCCGTTACAGCTGCCCCTTCTGCCACCAATCTGCTCCCAGACACCCCCAATATCATTGTCCCCACCAACGTTGCAACCATTGCAACTCCATCGAGCACACCTGGCAGCAGTGCACATTCCACAACATCGACCCCATTACCTGGGACCTGTCCAATTATGAAATCAATGAGGGAGACCGAAGTTCTTGAATTTGAGATGGTACTTCAGATGTACATGGAGGGTAATGTTACGATTAGGGAAACCACCCCTGGTTTTTCTCTTCCTCTGACTACCCAGGAGACCATCAACGATGATCATCCCGGATGGACCCTCAGGGATGACATTCTTTCTGGGTTAGAAGAGTTCACCATACCAGACACTGTCTGGAATGACCTCTTCAAAGACACTGCTTCCCTCTTTCCTCATGAGGCTGTTCCTACACAGCCTCATTGATCCTCTTTCCCCCAGTGGCAGTTCCACTGCCTTTCTGATCCTACTTTCCCTGTTCTGGTTCTTTCCTCACAAACACTGCCTCCTTGATCGTGTTCCCTTACATGCAATCTTGTGATCCTTACCTTACATGCATTTTGTGTCTCGTGTTGCAACGTGTCTCTACATGTCTATGCCTGCCCTCACCTTAGTTTTCTTATTTAGTCAGGCCTGCCCTAAACCTCCCTACCAGTATATACTGTATATTAGGGCTCTGCCTGTATCTCTTCTTTAACTTGAACATACACAATCCAGTGTAAGCTTCTACTGTTTCTTGCTATCTCCTCTAGCAAGTCTCGCTTTGCTTGCCCCTCTCCCTCCTCCTCACTAGGATAAGCCTAGACATCAACCACCATTACCACCTTCTGGCATCCAGGCTAGTCAAGATCTTGGAGCACTGGCTCGTTGAGACACCCTTGGGCCTTGCCTACAATCTACTTGTAGAGGGACTATTCTGATAGTTGCAGCAACTGGACATTGTTTGGTTATACTTCACTAGGAGTTACACTTTCGTGTAACTTGTTAAGTTCAAAGAACTTAACAGCATCTTCCACTGGTTCAATGTTCCGTGGGGGTGGACATTCATTGTTGTTATTATGTTCCAGTAGGCAGAGATGCTCTGGAATTAAGCCCTCCCACTGTCCCTCAACAATGGGGGCATTCCATGGAGCAGATTCAGCCTAGGAGATGGATCTGGACTCATCGAAGATGACATGGCAACTGAAGATGATGGTGCATCATTCAATATTGAGTTTGTATGCCTGCTGTCCATGGGTGTACCCTAACATGATGCATTTCTTTCCATGTGGTCAGAATTCCCCTCCCCCCCCTGCTGCTCCTTGGGTGTGTAGGCATAGGCTGGATATTTGAAGGGGCGGAAGAGTGTAGGATCAACCTGACAGTTAAAGAAGACTTGGTAGGGAACTTTGCCATGTAGTCCGGAGGTTGGACTCCATGCAGAGATGTAGGCTGCAGTGGACATGGCATCTGCCCAGAAAGATTTTGGAAGTTTTGATTCTTCCAGCATGGTGTTCACTAGCATGGCCAGCATTTGATTTGTGTGTTCTGCCAAGCCATTCTGTTCCGGGATATATGGGGCAGAGGTTTCAAGGAGTGTGCCATCAGTTCAGAGTTGATCCTAGAAGGCTTTGTTGGTGTACTCCATTCTGCCATCGCTCCAAATGAACTTAGTATAGAGTTTGGAGAAGTCCTCTTGTCCAATTTCCATGTGGAGTAGGGTTTGGACATCTGCTTTCCATTGGTTGTAGATTTGTAGGGCTTCACTCTTAGGTTTCATGAAGTAAAACCAAGGGAAACAGCTGAAGTCATTGATGATGATGAGCCAGAATCTATAGCCTTTGCATGATCTCAGAGTGCACACTTCACAGAATGCAGGCATTCCAGTGAGTGTGTCAATTCCCTGGACTTGATCGGACTTGACCATATGTTGTATTCAGTTAATGGACATGTGTCCTATCCACCTGTGAAGGAGGTTGATGTCTACAGACATGTGGGCTGCTTCCTTTTGGTCCTTTGGGGTTACTCTGGCATGATAAAGCCTGGCCATATGATCAGTGATTAAGATGGTGGCACGGTCCTTTCAGATGTAGCAATTGTTTGATTTTGCTGGGAAGACAGTGGAAAGGCCAATGGAGGCAAGTTTGTTTATGGAGATGAGCGAGATCCAGAACTCTGGGATCAGGAAAACATTTGATAGAATGACCTCAAAAGTGTTATTTGACACTTTTGATAGGAGCGGCACTGTTCCAATTCCAATGGCATGCACAATGGAGTTATCTCTGATGGTGACCGGCTGCAGTGGGTGGAGTGGTTGGTATGTTTGGAACCAGGATTGGTGTGGGACCATGTGCGATGTTGCTCCAGAATCTATGATCAACATATTTCTCCCACTTTCACTCTGCTCAGATGATGAATAGGCCTGAATGTGTTGGATTAAGGACTTCAATACATTATCACAAGCTACATTTGCTGAGTCCAGAGGGTCCGGAGCTCCTTCTGCCAGATTTGCCCTTTCCTTTCCTTTGCCTGGTTTCCTGAATTTCCCTTCTCTCAACTCTGCAACCCATTTTTTGTAGTGGAAACAGTCAGTGGAGTTGTGCATCATGGTGAGATGGTGTTCACACCAGGTGGAAGCATTCAGAGGATGGGTGGAGGTTTTGGCAGTTTTGGAGGCTTTCATGGCCGATTCTGAGTGTCCGGATGGGGATAGGTGGGCGTCCTCAGCAATGATGCATGTTTCCACTGTGTCGAAGGTTAATTTGCTGTCCTCCATGGTATTGATCAGTGATGACTTGAACAGTTCTGTTAGGACCATTCCAAACTCTTGGAGGTAACTCTGATGTTCTGGAGTTTCAGAGGTGTTGAGACTTTGGCTTCACCGTATGTGGTGCGCCCTTGCTGAGTATCGGTCGTCTCAGTATTTTGGAGGGACATGGAGAGAACTGGAGGTGGACTTGGAAGGGAGGAGTCAGGTGTCAAGTTTGATATTTGAGCTGAGTCCAAGTACAGAGTATCTACAAGTTTAAATAGGTCAGAGGTACACAGGATTTTACAGAGGTGAGTAAGTGTCTGAGTAATGTCCAGGAGGAAGGAAGCTGGAGCTGTGCTACTATGCGAGCACAGGAATGGAGGTATCTACAAAGCGGGACTAATATGGATATACATAGTAACTATGTACTGGGGTTGAAGTCCAGAGGTGAGGAGTTGAGTCCTGGGCGAGAACACACCAGACCATGAGTGGAGAGGGTCAGAAGGGGTGCCTGGAGGCCAGAGTTGTACTGAGAAGTATGGTATATAACAGTATCCCCCTCTTAGGCCTGAACCCTTGAGGGCCTATTAGAGGACACAATGCGGAAGTGGTGGAGTCCGAGTCCAAAGATGGACATATAAAGTCCGGGTTGTCGTAGGTTTGCTTTTTGAATTTGAACTATAACCATGTCTGATGACATCAAGATGTGGTCCAAAGATCAGCTCATCGAAGGTGCGGATGACAATGACGAGCTTTGCATGGCAAAGTATGCCAAATGGTGGTGTCGTATCAAGGAGCGGAGGGTGGAGGAAGAGCAGAGGAAGGTGGAGGAGGCGGAGGAGGCTGTGCGCAAGGCAGAGGAAGTGCGTAAGGTGGCGGAGCAGAGGAAGGCTGAAGAGGCGGCCAGAAAACGAGTAAGTATAGTATTCTCCTCTAGAGAACACTGACTGATTGGAGATAGGCGGAGAAGGTGAGGGCATCGCAGAGCGCCAAGGCAGCGGAGGTATGACCACAGGGGCTGAGTGTGGGCAGAAAGGGGAAGAAGAGGGTGTCAGAACCACTGGTGTGCATGAGGTGCTCAGACAGAGGTCTCAAGTGTGTGCTCAGGCCTGGTAAGGTGATGTTGTGCGTGGGGTGCAGGGAGGTGAAGGCCAAGTGTGAGAGGCCCAGAGAGGAGGTGCTGGAGAGGTGGAGGAAGAAGGTGAAGACGGGGGTGATGGAACACCCGGAGGGGTCAGAGATGGGGGGGCCGAGTGGTGCAAAGGGGGCAGATGGGATGATAAAAAAACAAAAGAAGTAAAGATACTCGGCAATACACACAAGCAAGCCGAACCACCCAGAG
>JBBPRX010000112.1:0-24651 GCA_038093195.1 Boletus fagicola
GGAGGGAGCCGCAGGGGATCTATGGTGGGTCTTCCAGAGTAGCGTCAAGGGTGATGGCTCTCCGTTGGGAATCGGGATTCAGGAAAGGGAGGCGAAGGGGAGCCGCTTTTAGGAAAAAGTGTATCCAATCGTAACAGATGGTTAGCGTTCCACAATGCATTGAGCACGGTTGAGGCCAGATCAGACGACATCAATGTGACTGATGTGACCAATGCGAGTTCTAGCCTTACATCAGCAGAAATCTTGCTACCAAAGCCAGGTTGCACGGACGCAATCACACCAAGCCTTATGTCAGCAGATAGCAAATCTGCTGCCCCACTCGCGTTGCAAACCTGGCCAGAATCCTTACACAATGGCACTACGGACTTGTTTCCAATGAATACCTCTGACGTGGTTGACTACAACTATGACTTCAGTAGCCACACAGCCATCAATGAACTCGATAACTTTCTGGCCAAGTATGGGTCTGGAACAACACTCCAAGTTTTCCTGCCAACCAACGGTATCTTACTCCCTACTCAGCCCTGCTTGCAGACCCACATGTCTGCACCATCCCATAAGAAGGTTCCCTCCCCCATAGCTAACATCCCTGCCATTCAGACGCTGACAGTCAGTGTATCTGTGCCATCCGACAAGGTTCCCCCACCCACAGTCAATATTCCCACTTTGCAGATGCCAGAAATCATTGTATCCATGCCATCTGATAAGACCCTGTCAAGTCCATCTCCGCCATCCACCAACAAAGTTTTTTCTCCCGCAGTCAATGTCCCTACTGCACAGATGCCAGCAGTCAGTGGATCCATACCATCCGTCAACATGGTTCCCTCTCCTGCAGTTGGTGAATCTGCACCACAGACACTGACTGTATCTGTGCTGTCCACTAACAAGATTCCCTCACCTGCAGTTCATGTCTCTGCCATGCAGGCCCTGCCACCATCCACCAATGAGGTTCCCTCTGCCGCAGTTGATGTTCCTGCCGTGCAGACACCGGCAGTCAGCAGATCCATACAATCCATCAACATGGTTCCCCCTCCCGCAGTTAATGTTCCCACCATGCAGATGCCCGCAGTTGGTGAATCTGCACCATCTGTCATCAAGGTTCCCTCTCTTGCAGTCAATGTCCCCGCCATGCAAGCGCCAGCAGTTGGCATATCCCCGCTATTCAACAAAGAGGTTCCCTCACCTGCAGTTGATATCCCTGCTGTGCAGGCCCTTCCGCCATCCATCGACGAGGTTCCCTTTCCCACAGTCAATGTCCCCATTGTGCAGACACTGGTTGTACCTGTGCTGTCCACTGATGAGGTGCCCAGTGGTGTATCTGCATGATCCAAAGAAACATTGCCAAGCATCTCTGAGAAAATGAGTGGAAGACGCCCATGTCAACCATCAAGACGCAATCTCATAGCAGATACTATTGGTGTGGGTTCCAGTGCTCCCAGGAAACGTTCGTCAGAAAACAGTGTCGAGTCTGCAACATCTAAGTGTGTATACTGGTATTTGTAAACCTGTTATTATAACTAATGTCGGGTCTAGAAAACGGAAGGTGAAGTGAATTACATAAGATGGTGTTGAATGGGTTATCTTTGTACCCTATCAATCAAGCTTGTTTGTCTGCATTGCGATATGTATTGGTTCCATGCCATGGATGTGAACATATACAATGATACCTGTGCATGTAATATATACTGGCCCTGTCATTGATAACTGTGTGCTTGAATGTTTGCTTTCACTTTCCTTGATATTCCGTCTCAATTCCCTCTTATAATGCATCTCTCCCTCTTCTCACTTTCCTCTGTCATTTGCTCACATTCTACTGAGCTCATACACACTCAGTCCAGTCAGAGCCCTCAAAGATCACCTTGTGACATAAATAACCTGCGTGTGCATATCAATCGTGAAGGAAGCATCATCGAGGAAGATCTTCCCCAATATATTATTGAGGCCAGATGAACCGAATGATTTGCTGGTGTGTGTGATGTATCGGTCTTATTGTCAAGGAGGACTGTCCCAGGGAGGGTAAGTAGGCTGCATGTGTGATATATCAGTCGTCAAGGGACATCTGGCCTGTGTGAGTAATGTATCAGTGCGCCGTCTGCGACCATATACAAACTGTGGTTGCTAGTGATATATTATGGATAGGCTAAATGTCATGTGTGGGTGATGTATGAGTCTTTGAGTGATCGTTGGGGGGGATCTTCCCTGATAAGGCAATATACCAATTAGTTTCCCTGCGTGTGTGATGTATCAGTCTTCAAGTGATTATCGAGGAGGATCTTCCCTAACATTGAGACGGGATATACTGTACCCGATTGGTCTCCCTGCATGTGTGTGATGTATTACTTGTCAAGGGACAGCTGGCCTGCATCCATGATGTATCAGTCCCATCCAACAGCTATGCGCGTGAATGTACTTACAGTACTTATTGATATATCATTGAGAATACTAGGTAACCTGCATGTGATGTTTTACACATCAACTTGAAGGGATGGTTGGCCTGCGTGCGTGATGTATCAGTCCCATTGTTGTCGACTCATCCGCGGATGTGCGCATGAACATGTGTGCAAGAATGTGCTTACCAGCACTGATATATATCATTTAGGGGATATGCTGATTGGTCTCCTTGCATGTGTGATGTATCAGTCCCATTGTCAAGGAGGGCCATCCCTGATATATTGTGGAATGGGTAAGTAACCTGGGCATGTGATGTATCACAGCCATGTAGAATGTGCTTACCAGCCCTGATATATCATTGGAGGGATATGCTGATCAGTCTCCTTGCTTGTGTGATGTATCAGTCCTGTCGTTCAACCCTGATATATCATGGAACGAGTAAGTAACCTGCACATGCTAGTGTGATGTATCAGTCCCCTCATTGATGGCTGTCAATGTGCGCAAGAATGTACTTACCGGGGCTGATACATCATTGAGAGGTGATACTGATTGGTCTCCTCACATATGTGATGTATCAGTCCTGGCATCGTCGAGGACTGCCCTGATATATCATGGAATGGGTAAGCATGTGCAAGAACGTACTTACCACTGGCAGTGCTGATACATCATTGAGAGGGGATACTGATCAGTCTCTTGCGTGTGTGATGTATCAGTTCCATCCGTAGAGGAGGACTGTCCTTGATATATCACAGAACTGAGGGTAGGTACCAACGTGCATGTGTGATGTATCAGTCTCGGCATCGACGGCCATGTGTGAGAACGTACTTACTGGCACTGATACATCATTGAGTGGGGATACTGATTGGTCTCTTGCATGTGTGATGTATCAGTTCCATCGTCGAGGAGGACTGTGCCTGATATATCATGGAAAGAGTGGCTGCCCTGCATGATATATCAGTCCCCTCATTGACAGCCGTGCACGAGAACGTACTTACCAGCGCTGATACATCATCAAGAGGGGATACCGTTCGGTCTCCTCACGCAGTGTGGGATGTATCAGTCCCATCATTGAGGAGGACCATGCTTGATATATCATGGAAAAGGTGGTTGCCCTGCGTGTGTGATGTATCAGTAGTAATATACATGTGTGATAGTATACCGATCATACTCACAAGCACTAATATATCATTGGGAAGGGATATGCTGATCGGTCTCCTTGCACGCTGTGTGTTACATATATCAGTCCCATCCGGTCAAAGAAGACCATCCTTGATATATCATGGAATGAGTAAGTAACCTGCGCGTGTAATGTATTAGTCTTCTTATCGATGGCTGTGTGTGAGAACGTACTTACCAGCACTGATACATCATTGAGTGGGGATACCGGTCCCCTCATGGGTGTGATGTATCAGTCTCGTTGTCGAGGAGAACCATGACTGATATATCATGGAAAGGGTGCCCCACATGGTGATGTATTAATCGTTGGGCTGCAATGGTGGTTGGGGTAGCATGAGTGATGTATCAGTGAGACGTATGATATGCTGATTAGCTTAGCATCGTGTAATACATAACTCATCCACTGTGAGAAAAGACTGGAGTGTCCACTGGCATGGTCAAGCTGTAATATATCACTGACATATTACTAATGCAGTACAGCAGTAATGTACCACAGAGACTTGGAGCGTCCATGGCGAAGCTGTAATATATCAGTGATATATTACTGGTGCAGAACAGCAGTAATGTACCACATTCATGTGCTAATTACCGTATGTTTCATACATCATTATCACACCATCGACTGGAATATGCAGGAATGAGTAGGTTTAAGTTAGAGAGACATTACAGGTGAAGCTCTAACTTATATATGTACTACTATGAGTCAGTTAAGGGCAGGTCACCCAGATAAGATAAGAGTCTTTAGGGCAGGGGAGAATGCCTTGAAAGGAAAGACACATCACATTGCAAGAAGTCATGTGGTACGTGTCAGGAGAGATGCATCGCGTAGTGAATGGTCATGAGGTTTCATGTCAAGGGACAAGGCAGTGAGAGATGTGTCACATCACATAGGAGCATGAGGCTGCATATCTAGGGCGAGATGAGAAGGAAGGGTGAAACCAGAAGAGAGGCCGTGAGGACTAGCTCTCGGGTGAACCAGGATCAGGAAGGCAGTGGAACAGCCTTCGGAAAGAATAGGATCATCTAGGCGATGACTTGGAAAAATTAGGATCAATGATGCTGTGGATACAGCGTCAAGGGAGGCTGTGGGGGGACAGCACTCAGGTGAGGTTGGGTGAGGGCTATGAGGGACTAGCCATCAGGAGGGAATCCAAGGGAGGAGTCCGAGAGGATGACTATTGGGAGTAGTCATCGAGGGGGAGTCCAGGGCAGGAATCAATGGGGAAGGATCCAAGGAGGGTCCAAGGGAAGACTACTGGGAATAGTCATCTAGGAGGGATCCAAGGGGATCCAAGGGTAGGTCTTCCAGAGTAGTGTCAAGGGTGAAGAGTCTCCATCAGGGATCAGAATTCAGAGAATGTGGAAGAGAGGCAAAGGGGAGCCACTTTAGGAAAAAGTGTACCCAATTGTAACACAATGTGGCAGCACCCAGGCATGGAGATGGTTGTGATGAGGAAAACCAACCACACTTATTCAGCTACAGGCTACACAGCCAGCTACTTCCAGGGTCCTTGCCTGGCTGCCTCTGACGCACAACTTTCGAAAATCTGTTTTCCACATACTTTCGGAAACCACTGTAATGAAAGTGAAATTTAAAAGATAGTGGAAGTGTAAAAAAAGGTCAAACTGTAATTGAAAACAAGACTGAGAACACAAACAAATGAAAATGACAACGAAAGTGAAAAACGGTGAATCGAAAACAACCCCAAACACGAAAGTATTTTGTCCGCTCCCGCCACTCATAGCTATGCCCCCGAATATGTTTCGTAACCTTGCCTTCCTTCCCGTCACCCGGCGCACATTAAACCATCCATTTCTACATACGAAACATTTCTCATCTGAGCTCAGGTTTGACGACGCTCGACTGACTATCCCCGGAAAGGCTAGCTTTTCGCATCAGTGGCTGCGGGATTCATGCCAATGTCCTTCATGTGTTCACCCTTCCACGTTACAGAAACTACACAGATCCTCCGATATTCCGGTTGACATCCAGCCTGCCCCGGATGGTTTGATTACCACGGCTGGCGGTGTCCATATCCGCTGGATCGACGGACATGAATCATTCTATGAAACTGCTTTCCTGGAACGCTACGCTTCTCCATCGGTGCTACTTAGATATCATCGAGATACGGAACAAATACCTTGGAATGCATTGTCGATCACCCAAGCCCAAGATCTATATATTCCCTACAAGGAGCTTATCGAGCCTTCTCGGCTTCTTGGCGCCTTTAACCAACTCACCCAGTATGGCCTGCTCTTCGTCACAGGCGTGCCGAATGAACAAACCTCCAATGACACTTGCGAACTCCAAAAGCTGGCCAACATATTTGGCGAGCCACGTACCACCTTCTATGGTGAACTGTGGGACGTAAAGAATGTTCGCAACAGCCGTAACATTGCTTACACTAATCTTGATCTCGGCTTACACATGGATTTACTGTATGTCCATGACCCAACTTGACAATTGAGGACACTCTCAAGCTCTCGAGCAGTTACTTCCAACACCCACCACGATACCAGATTCTACACTGCTTGCGTAACCGTGTCGTGGGTGGTACTTCGATCTTCGTAGACACCCTTCACGCAGCTTCGTTGCTGAGAAAGTCCCATCCAGCAGACTTTGACATCTTGGCGGCGATACGTGTTCCCTTTCACTATATAAATGACGGACACCATCTGCACCATGAACACCCAACCATCGAGCTAGATGGGCACATCTCACACAACGACTCGTCCACTTCCGAGTTACCCATCAAGCATATCAACTATTCGCCACCATTCCAGGCACCCCTCATGAGCTCAACGCCGGCTTCTTTCTACACGGCCCTCGGGAAATTCGTTGCGTTACTAGATGACACGGTTAACCGCATTGAATATACCCTGCGCGAGGGAGATGCTGTTCTCTTCGACAACCGGAGAGTTCTTCATGCCCGCACGGCTTTCACGGATGGACCCTCTGATAGTATCGAAACACGTGAAGGAGATGCAAATCGTTGGCTCAAAGGCTGTTATCTCGAGGCAGACGCCATTCTTGACCGTGGCAGGATATTGAGGGCCAAGTTAGATAGGGTTGACTGACATGTCATAACCATAGCATCTGAGATGTTTGCTAGGATTTACAACGATATAGGTAATGGGTAGCGATGTAAAATGCATTGACAGGCAACTTGCCAGTGATGAATTCCCTTCGAAAGTTACCTTATCAAACAGATATCAGGAAAAACCTCAAACCACATAACTCGCTGCCAGTGTGTTGTAACTTGGCGCTACTGAGATCACGCATAGTATAAGCTTTGTATGACCTGAGGTACTTGCAATAGAATCAGCCCTGTGTCACTCCCACGTCGGTGCCACCTGAGGCTAAGATTGAAAAGCACGCTGTCGTAATTGATGCTCCGAGACTTCACCGCCGGTGTTTGCTTCCAGAGCCCACAGCGAGCGTAACTGCCATTTGGGTCGGACGGAGGACCTCCGCCTCACGTACTGACTCATATCGACTCGTTTTCAGATTCGTTCGTGGGGGAAACAAGGCGTTTTCTGGCATGGCTTTATGCTCCTCGTTGTTTCTGGATGGGCCCCCTTCGGATGCTATCTCCTTGATCAATATAACATTGTAAAAAACACTGCATTACAGGGTGATGTGGCTCGTGAACACGATCCCTTCATCCGAGGGATTCCCTCTCACGAAGCGTTCCATGTTTAAAATGAGACGACAACCCTATCTCGCGTTAGATCTGAGGTTTCTGTATACAGTTCGAGATCATTTGGCATTACTCACGACAGCCGAATAGAGCGATATTGACCAACTTCAGTCGACTCGTCAATCCAGTGGCTTCAAACAGTAAGTGCGTGAGACGTACTATAAGGCAGTAGCAATTCGCAGATCGTCGAGCCAACAGATCACCAGAATCCTACCCAATACCACTAAAATGAACCATCCGACTTGCATTCAGCTATATCCGGTTAGGTTTGCAGGGTGACTCACGAAACACCACAACATAATATCGTATAGCATCTCTCACAAGAAATGATAGAAGGGGCGTCCTTCCCCACCCTAGTCTAATCCAGAGGAAATGCTTCAAGATGATCATGCCCATAATGATGCTCTGGACGACTATGGTAATGCCTCTGATGCACCACGTCAACCAACAGATGAGTGCTTTGGAAAGCAAAAAGCTCACGCGAAAGGATTCGCTGTATCGACCCGTGGGCGAAGGAGAATGCAAGCCTCGAAATACTCCGTCGCAGAACATTGGCGTATATTTAATCCTGTAATACCCAATTCCAAAAAGATTAGGCAACCAAGGAAGACGCCCACTTTGCGGCTTCGATTGAATAGCGCGAAAACTGACAAAATTGAGAAATCGACTTTGCGTAATTTCCTGAACTCACTTCTGGTGGCCAAAATAATCTCGATCATCCAACTCGACACTTGCGGGATGATCACCATATACCGATACCACATCTTGCACAGGAAATCTGGCGTGCGGCCCGACGACAAGCTCGGCAAGACAGCCAGGTGAAATCTATGGTGATACCAGTCCACCAGTCACCTCGGTGCTCTGATGGAAGAGTGACTACCTGACCTACATTTGCGCAGCTAGCAAGAAATAACGAAAATAAAAGTAGAACCATTTGCGTATGCAGCATCGCATTCTGGCAACAATGAGCTCAAGGCAACGTGTGTAGCTGTAAGTTGCATGGTCTTACTGCCATACATATTCTATCTCTTCCTCGAGTGTCAAGATATAATCCCAGACCAATAAGCTGAGCGCGGCCACTTTCGGTACTGTAAGCGTGTGGTCTCGGAAGGACGTGGTGGGGATAAGACACACCCATTTGATACTGAATATCACGCACGATCTTGAGATATGCTAATGAAAAAGTCGGAGTGCCAGTGGCTGATGTCATTTGGAAACTCTGTGAGCTCTAGGAAGGGGGTAAAAAGGAGCGTGATCCAAGGGAATATTTGTCGCGGCCAATGCACTTGGCTCGATATTTATCGTCCCATGGGGTATGATGCCAGTGAGAATGTGTGGCGTCTGTTCCTATTACTTACGAACCTCTTAATGACAAGGAACGGCATTCTGACACTGCTCAAGGAACAGCGTGGTCAAAGCCTGTGACAGGCAATTAAAAACAACTATGTAAAATGATAATTAGCAACGTAGGGTATAGAATGGTCTGTCATACCTACAATAAGCAGAATGCGAGTTGTTGACAATATCAGGCTGTTCATACCCTAGTTAGTAACAACGCTTCTCGGCGCCTCATACCAAACCTAGCAAAATGGGACATCGGCCCTCACACATAACTTTGTACACGATGGTTGCTGAAATCATTGTACATGTCCACCTGGTGTCCAAGTGTCATTTTTCTGTAATCATTCCTGGGATATGATTCGGGACCACACAACCCCGAGAAGGTATCCTACATTCTGGAACATCATTCCCAGGTGTATGGCAAATATCAGGGACTTTTGCAATTCATTTACACAACTGGAGATGAAAAGCCCAAGAGGCATCATGTGTTGTTGTCGCGAATGTACTGTCAGGTCATGTAAGTGGTTTGCTACCAGTCAGGCATTTCTTTTGGTTGATGCCATTCACCTCAGTGTCGATGTGTTGTCAATGGACAAACAAATCGGATTCGCTCACGTGGATCTCGATAAGACGGAGACGGGTAATTAAGGGCCGTGTGGTACGGTTTGTCTGATCTCTTCGCCGTATGGCGAACCATTGTTGTGATTGTGTTAAAATGTCGAGCGTCAAAAAGGCACTAACGGAAATATAGGAAAATGTATACATTGTCATGCATTTGCACACGATCGTGGATTGAAGTTTTTCCTGATGCAACGTGATCTTACAGTTTACTTTTCTCTACCTTTTTTATGAAAGCAACACCGTTACCCAGAGCAATCTGAGGGACATTCACCATCAGGCAGAGATGCATTGTACATGAGTTCAGCACTAACCTTGCCCAACGTGACATTCTTGGTGATGAATGTGATTTCAGTTGTCCCATTGGGACCAGGGCCTACTTCCCATGCTTGTGTCTCCAGTTCATCACCAGGCTTGACAGGCGATGTGAAACGAACGCCGAACATTTTCAATGCGCGCGTATCGCCTTTCGCAACCTCCTGGATGAGACCACGAGCCGTAAATCCAAACGAGGACAAGCCATGTAGGATGACATCGCCAAAACCCAGGGCCTTGCCCACCGCGGGATCTGAATAGTACGTCCTGTGAGTGCAAATCCCAAGGTTCCTAAGCGGTGACAGATCTACCGATGTGAAGGGGATTATAGTCTCCGCTGAGACGGTAGATAAGTGCTTGCTCCGGGGTCGTCTTATCTCTGATCACCCAGTCTGGTTTGCGGTCCTTTGGAATGGGCTTCGCCTGGGGAGCACCTGCGATTACTTTGGAGAATTTGTCACCGTTTGCTTTGGCACCCAGATAGAATGAAGAACTCTGGATGGAAAGGTGTAATAGATGCAGCAGGGAAGAATCCATGAGACGCTTACGAAGAGCTTGGCATAAACTGTACCCTGGGGGTCTACGAGTGATGACTCCCCCTCGACGATGATGCCAGACTCTTGGAAGTTAAAGTGAGGATGGGTCACAAGAATGCGTGCACCACGCACTATTTTCATGAACAGCACAGATTCTGTTCGAGAGTTTCCACCCTGGTCCGCTTGCAACTGGCAAGTCCTTCAAGACCTCGATGCTCTGAGTAGCATGAACCTGCGTCCAAATGGCGTGTTTCAGTTACTTCGATAAGCGATCGTGAAGTCAACCAGCGTACCACCCTGTCAGCCTTAAGCTTAGGGAGCCCAGGAATGGGGTCGGCACTGAGTTTGCTCGCAAAAAGTGACACGTCAGTGTCGGCGCCTATTTGAGATGATGGCACATCGAACTTCTGATTTGAGCGAAAGCATGATCACATACCCTTCAATTTCAGCACAACGGGGTACGTTGGCAAAGGGGCCCATGCCTTGTCTATGAATCTTTCGTCGCGGTGTGCATACTAGGGTCAACTGACTTGACATACCAAGCTCTGCGAACCGACTGGTCAAGAGGAGCGACAACGCACTGGATGTAGCTTACCATATACGAGAGAAAGATCATCCTTCTTCGCGCCAACACCCAGTGCGTATGTAATGATATCCTTCCGTGTCCACGAAACCTAGAAGGATACTCGTCTCAGAGGAAATGGACAAGAAGGGGGAGACCTTACGGGTTGATCAGCTGTCTTGTAGCCGACTGCTTTGCCAAGGTCGTAGCTCATTTCAGAATATCTAGACTGGAAGGTACTTCAAGTTGGTGACCTGCCAGCAGGCGAGAACCCGGGAGCAACCGTGTACCGAATGCCGGAAACGTGGAAGAACGTTACATAACCCATGTGACTTGGGCTTGGCAAAACGTACATTGTTTTGTTCAAGTTTTTTTGTTTACTACTTTGATCGATGCATCGATAAAATTAACGCGCTCGTTTTACGGCAAAATTTCCTGAAACTAGTCCATTCAAAGGGGGTGAGGTAAACAAACGTGAGCCGAGGGAACACGCCGCTTCTTCCTTTCCTATCCCGCACTTCGAGCACGAGAACCATGGCTGCCCAGTCACCCAGGTGGATATAACTAGCCTAGCGTTGGTGAACCCTGACGATTTCACTCCCACCCACTACTAGATCTCCTCCCACGTTTCTCCCTTTTCAAGTTGCAGGGCCAAGGGATCTCTTCACCTCGCGATCCCGCGATGTCCAACGTCCTTGACGATCCACAGTATCAACCCCCCCTTGTCTACACCGAGGGAACCTGGTTGTATGGTGCAATCGTCACTGCCATCCTCTATGGCATTGTTGTTGTTCTCTATGTCATGTGCGCTCGTTCCCTCTGGAGTCGGATCCGCTCCCATGACGGTGCTCGAAAGAAGCATTGGTTTTTCTTCATCTATGTCAACGTCGTCTTTGCATTGAGTACCCTCTACGCCGCTGCCAACGCACAGATCACCCAGCTTGGTTTCATAAACAATAGGGATTATCCTGGTGGTGAGTTCTTTGTTACAATCATCAACCATATGATAACCTTCTCTTCTCTCCCCCGCAGGTCCCAGCGCCTATGAAATAAATACCTCATCCGCACCTCTCAACACGGCTTTCGTTGCTTCAAATTGGTGCGCAGATGCCCTAATGGTGAGCGTCTTGGGTTCGCAGCCTCTCGATGGCAAACTAACTCTCTTACAAGATATGGCGCTGTATTGTAGTATATAGAGACAGCAGGTTCCACTCTATCGTGACCGGATTCGGATGCTTGATGTTACTTGCATCTGTTGGTAAGTGTTTCTTCCATTGGGTCGACCCGCCGTCACCTTTGTGCGCTATTCGCAGTCACCGGTTCCCTCTGGGTCGTCATCGTGTCACAACCTGCACAATCCGCGACTGGCTGGATGTCCTTCAGCTTCCTCTTCCCGTATCTCAGCGTTTCCCTCGCTATCAATATCCTCATCTGCATTCTAACGGTTATCCGCCTGCTGTACCACCGAGCATGCATCTTAAAGGCTCTTGGCCCCGGATATGGCATGCTTTATACCAGCTTTGCAGCAATGATCGTCGAAAGTGCTGCTGTATACGCGATATGCTCATTGTTGTACCTCGTCCCATATGCCATAAACAGCCCGCTGGCCAATGCGTTCATGCAAATCCTAGGCGAGGCGCAGGTAACTTGTTCTCTAGTCCAGTTCTTTGTTACTTCAGTAACTGATGACTTTACCCCGAATTTGTAGGTCATCGCACCTCTTCTCATCATTTATCGTGTTTCCGAGGGCAAAGCCTGGTCAAGAGATATGGCTACACGCCTTGCGACCCCCATTCCCCAGGCAATGCGTCGTCTGTCGACCCAGCATACCCCCATCAGCTCACATCCTCAGAGACTTCTCGACATCCAAGTCGCTCTCAAAGGAGCACAACACAGTGAACGCGAAGGTTCGGTCCAATTCGTCGATGAGGAGGGCAAGAGCGCTGTGTAACATCTAGCGCACCGCCTTCCGCTCAAATGGGCAATTGAACAAATCTAACACGAACCGGGGACTGTGGACATGTGTCGGGCGTTGGGAGGCTCTTGGCTACCTGTTTCAGCTGCACGCTAATCCGCACTGCCCAGCTAAAAAATTCAATCTCGTTCTTATTTCCGCCACTGGTAGTGTCAACGTTTTGGCAGGTAACTGCATATTCCCATGTAAATTACTTGTACCTAATTGCATTTGTATGGCACATCAACCAAAGTTTTCGATTTGCTACATATCTCGTGACGCAGACAAAAGGTAAAATTTACTGAATACTAGGATGTCAGATTGTACATAACCACAAAAGTACTCACATGAATTACGCTCTCTTTTACACACTCGCAGACAAGCGGCCCGATGTCCATTATATCGTCGTATGCCTGGATTACCCTACTTCTCAAATCTGGTCGGTGAACGTTATTGGTCGGTGAATCGTCTCCTTGGATATACTCCAAGCGCCCAAGCTCCGACCACCCCATATGGAGTTGCACTTAAGGTTGCCTGGCAGTATCACGAACTTCGCACATTCACGAATCTGCACGTACCCTTTCCCACGATTCAATCGGCAATCGCCACACTTGGCTTTCGAACGCCCCCACGTTTCAAATCGGACGTGCAGTGTATCATAGCGGGCCCTCCAGAGGAACGTTTCAAAAGTATAAGGGGGCTGCGACGCCCATTTATAAAAAATTCTCATCCTTGTGGGAGAGACTTCATTCGTGATTGCTAGGGTTCGAGAAAATTGCTGTCCATGAGAAACCGTCCACCAGAATCGTATTATGTAGCGGACGAGGTACGTCATTTTGGGGTATCCCATCGTGCCGCATTGACATAAACCGATAATGCCTGGTCCTATGAGAGAGAAAATAACGGAGGTGGGCAATACGGGACCGCACTAGAACCAAAGCGCTCAACAGTTGTGAAAGCGAAATCTATTACTTGTTTACAAACAAACTTGCACAGGAAGCGAACCGGGCAAATCCAAGCTTGTGGAGATGAGCGGTTGATACAGACGGCGTAGTGTACAACAAACTGATCCTTGTGTCCAACTTCCTTCCCCTCTTCCTTCCCTTGTCTAGTGTGTGACGAAACTGCTCCCCTATCCCTTGCAACCAAACCAGTGCCTGATCTGTGCAATCCGGCGGATGATGTACCTACCCACTTTCAGACATGCAGATACAAGCCAGCATCCTTCCTGATCTTCGTCATCGCTACAACAGAGGGTCAGATCAAATCGAAGATTCTGCGGAGATGTTGTCTTTGCATAAAGAATTCGACCTACCGGCGATGATTGCACTACCAACACCACTCCCGTCTTCGGCGTGATGCGTCACGATGTTACTAGATCCCCACATTTGACACGCAGAAGTAAGTAGGAAAGAGTGCAAAGCTACAGCTCAGCAAGTGATGAAGGAAGTGTCATCTATACCCTCACCGGCCCTTGTCTCCAAAGATGTCTTGAAGACCTTCATGTACCCTGTCTGCAAAACCAGGATATTTCTATTCAGAGGAAAATCAATGTCCTTGTCGTGAAAAGAGGAAAAGGAGCACATAAAGCAAAGAAGTCGACGCACATTGTACAAACTACCGTCCGCGCCTACAGAGCACCCTTCCTCCAAATACCCCATTTTCTTTACAATTGCTGCGATTCCGCATGAACTCAATCGTGCTGCACGTCGCCCGATCAGTTTAGCGAGGGCTCGGAAGAATTGCCGTTCAGCCAATGTCGTCTCAAGGGCGAAAAAGTGGGTGAATATGCCAATGATCATGAGAAGCTCGTCCGTCGGGTCACTGCCAAGATATGAGCCAAAGTCGAATCACTGTCGACAAGGAATGAGAGAAGACAAACGGAAGAGCCCTCACCTTTCCATCAGAGACAAAAAAGCGGTATCAAAACAATACGGTTTCTCGAGCTTGTATGTATTCTGACCGAGGAAAAGGACACCTTCATCTATGAGCTCGCAAAGGACCAGTCGGATGATTTCACCCAGATATCGACCCGAGATAAGTTTCTTGGTAAGTAGCAAGCGGGGGGGTGGGTGGGTTCGGAAATAACCGACCACAGTAAACAGACGATTCCTAATGCGTAGCAGCGAGGAGTTGCTCACCTCGAATGCTTGTTCACCGGGTTTGTTCGATGATTCATCTACAATTGCGTCGTATTTCGTCCGTGGAAGATGTTCATGCTCAAACGAATCGAAGGCACCCTTGTAAACGAAGATTTATTCCCTCGAGGTCCTTCCAGAATAATTAAAGGATGCGTAACATACCCATTCACAATTAATAGCCATGTCAGCGTCAGGAGGAATGCCCAGGTTTGCGAACTTTGGAATGTTCTTAACATGTTCCATGTAAGCGGCGTTACAACCTGTCCCAAAGATGACAGCTATCTTGGTTTTAGGGTTGACGTAGTGCGACGCGATGAGTGTGCCGGTAGTGTCGTTTATAAGTGCTGTTAGGTGTACACCAAGGTTCTGAATGGAATATGGTTTTAGAGAAGTGAGTTGTTATGACCACGGTTAAGCCAATGGCGTAAATCAAGGGGAGGGGAAACACACATATTTTGCAAGAGACTGTTTGAACATCTCCGCGACGTCTCTTCCCTCCGTATTGAGCGCACCGAAGCCTTTCGTCCAACGAATGAGTTCACCATGATCGATCCGTTCTTGTCTTCACCACGAGATATGGGACGAAAAGCAGACGCATATATCCCCGCATGACATCGAACCCCAGTTTGTGAGATTGGTACGATGAGTTGCCGAAATATCATGGTTAACACAAAAAAGACAACTTGAATCCCAAAATCAGATCCAGACTCACGTGCATGGATACGAGAACTATTAAGATAGACACCAAATCAAATGTCAGAGTCAGTTTCTGACACATATTTCCACAAATATACTACGTAAGAACTCACAGTGAATCCTAGAGGCAATACCTGACCCTCCTTCAACATACCAGGGCCATTACCCGTATTCGAGTCGATGAACGTCTTCAGGCATTCTGCACAAAAATCGAATAGTTTTTGCCCCTCGTCCTGTTTCTGTTCTTCAGTGAGACGATACTTGGTTTGGGTAAGTTCAAATTTCCCATCGCCTTGCAGGGTAACGAGGCAGACTCGGAGATTTGTACCGCCTAACAATGTGTGTCGTGAGAGAGCAAGTACGAAGGTGGGAAGCAGAACCGGATTAGCGACCACAGTCAGGCATGATTGCACAGTTCAGTGGACATATCCAGGACGAGTCAGGCTAGAATGAGAGGATGAACAGGCGGGACGCACCAAGATCCAAGGCCAAGTAGTCGCCAGTCTCCTGGCCAGATGGCCATCCAAAGACGAAAGTAGGGATCATGGGCTAAACGATATTAAAACAAACCCATCAGATGATAGTTGAATCAATTCCCCTCCAGGATGCGCATATAGGGTTGAAACAAAAGGATGCGCGACTATAGGAGCATCGACGCGCCTAATCCCAAATCCTAGTGAACGATACACAAATGGGATGACTGATAAGACCTTTACTCCTCCCACATCAGTTGAGAAAGTTCTTGATAGCCGATCAACGGAATCTCCATATTCAGAGTGTTTCCATCTCCACGCAGGGACTACCAGGAAAGAAGACAAGGAACGGAAAGAGGAAGCTAGGACTACGTAAGATGGAGCAAATGCGTACCACAATCTGGTTGTACTTTGCCAATCCTAATTCAAGGGACTCGGTGAACGCTTCGACGATCATACGCATTCTTTGAGGTGTCAGAGTGAATCTATGCCATGCATCCAAGTCCGGTAGCGGTGGGTGGAATGTGGCTCAGTCGCGAGTCATCTCGAAGGGTAGAGGGCAAGACTGACAGAGTCTCATATTTCCTGAGATGGTCCGCCATCGTCCTAAGATCACGCAAAGGGTAACGAGGGTGTAAGCATGCGATTGCACCACAAGCAGCTCAACAGAATTGACCCGGGCGGCTAGGGACGACAAGGGCGTACCTTTTGGTGGCATGTGGGAGGTCTTCCTCATCTTGTGTGCGAGTATGGATGGCGATCGTCTGACCCGAAGGCAAAACGACGCTGCCGCTACCACGACGCGAGGCTGGCATGATTTCTCGAGGATGATACTCGTTAGATAGTAGTGGAATGGTCGTGGAAAGTGTTAGAAACGCAAAACGGCTGCTCCTGCGGAGCTCCATCGTTCAGGGTCTCACCGCCCTGTTGCTCGGGACCTGAACGTGGGAACTACATGACTTATTTATTATTCATCCCGTGCACGGCTAGTCCATTTCTTCGACGTCGTCATGATTGGTCTCAAAGGAACATTGAATGTACGTTTCATATCCTGTCGTTGCTGGGCAGCGCCAATAACTTCATGGGAACAGGTGATCGACAACTCCGGCGCTCTCCTCGTCGAGTGTGTCAACGTCCTTAAACAAAAAGTCAACAACGGTTGGGGGTCAGTCGGCGATGAAATTGTCTGTGTCGTCAAGCGTGCCCGCCCACTGACCGCCGCACAAGCTTCTTCCGCGACTGCGCTTAAAGTGCGTCGAGGAGATGTCCGTCGCGCTTTGATCGTGCGCACCAAAAAGGCAGTGAGAAGACCTGACGGGAGGTTCGTCAGATTCGATGACAATGCGGCAGTGTTGTTAAATAACAAGAGGGAGATGCTGGGCACGAGAATCGGTGGGATTGTCAGCGCAGACTTACGGTTGAAGGGCTGGGGAAAGATTGTCAGTTTGGCACCCAAGGTACGCATTGGAAATGGGTTTGTGCTGGAGAACTAACACTCGTCTCTCTGTGTACCAGGCTCTATAGCTGGTCATCGTTTCGATTATTGTCATGTAGATATACCCTAGCTATAGCCGCGCGTAATATTGCTATGCTGCGCCGGTTCATGGAGCCGTCGTTTGTTCTTCCCATGACCAATTGTGTGATTCCTTAAATAAATTATAAAGGCTCGTCCTCGTTGACACGTACGTCGGTTCTCGCAGACTGTTATTTGCTTGATGTTTCGGGCAACAGCACTCCGTACCATTTTGTCTCGAAGCGGTGCAACCCCGACAACCCCTGTCGTACGCCGCTCCCTTCGTCCTTTCTCATCTCCCCGCCCGCGTTATGCAAGTACCAGCAGCTCCAGCGCATCCACGTCACTCCCAGTGCTGTTGTGTGCTTTAACTTGCGCTTTTCTAGGTTACACCATCGGCTCCTCGGTTGATCTACCATCTCCACTAGCTTCTCTTGGTCTCGCACGCCGACAAGCGTCCACTGAGGATGATGAACCGACATATGGAACCCCAGAAGATTTCCGAAAAGCTATACAAGAACTGAGACATACCTTCAGTAATGAGGGCCACGAATCGGCGGTCGTCAGCACCGACCCAGATGACCTCCGGCTACATGGATTTTCGGAGAACGATTATCATCCTGGTGTGTGCCATTCTTTGTCGACTGTTGGCACTCTTTTCGTTCTTCCTTCGAATTGCTCCACACTTGCAGCTGCTAACTATATATATGCACTGGCTGGACTCTACAGGTGCTCTTCATACAGTAGTGGTGTACCCAAGCAGCACAGAAGACGTGGTCAAAATCGTCGAAATAGCTACCAAGTATCGGATGCCAATAACGCCATTCTCGGGTGGAACGAGTCTCGAGGGGAATTACCGAGGGGTGAGCTCTCAGTTCCTTTGTGTTGTAGACTAGTTCGGGTGTTCCCATTGCACCCGCGGCCCCTTCCCCCCGTTCCTTGATTACAACGGATGCGTTATTTATTATACGTTACTCCCTCGATGCTGTATTCATCCCATCAGCACTTTCTATGGTTGTAGGTTCATTCATGACTGACTTCTGAATAGCATGCAACGGGTGGTATTTGTGTTGACATGTCCAATATGAACAAGATCCTCGAGATTCATGGTTCGTATATTTCGTCCGAGTCACAACACAGTTAACACCTAACTGTCGTGATCTGCCTATTTATGTTACTTCAAACTTTGGACTACTGGCCTCGCAATGTTGCACTTCCCCGAAACCCATGGAATATCTCATGAGATAGAACAAGACTCAGATATCGTGTGTCAACCTGGGGCCGGATGGATGGAGATCAACGAAACATTACAAAAGAAGGGTAAGAACACTTTTTCTTGTTAGTTTCGTATGGGAAGCGATGTGAACTCATATTCATAATTACGCTTCGCCAAAAGGTATTCCCTTATTCTTTCCCGTGAGTATATTGTTTTCCCGACTTCCCTTCTGCGGGAAACGCCAATGCATGTAATACACTCTCAGCTGGACCCTGGCCCGGGAGCTACGATCGGCGGGATGATGAGCACAGGATGTTCCGGAAGTACGTTCCTCCTCGCTCATTTTGACAAAAGGCTGATAATCATTCTTAAAGCGAATGCCGTGCGATATGGAACAGCCAAGGGGGAGTGGTTCCTTAATGCTGTATGTCCATTCATTTCTAGCTCTCTTATCATTGGCATCTGGGGCTGCATCTGTCTGTTTACTTTTAACTTGATCCTTTGCCGAAGTTCATAACAACTTCTACAGACAGTGGTCCTCCCCTCTGGAAAAGTCATTAAAACACGACAACGTGCTAGGAAGTCTTCCGCGGGTTTCGACGTAACGAAGGTATTCATTGGTGCAGAGGGTACCCTGGGGATTATTACTGAAGGTAGGTTCCGTAGTTCCTGCTTTCCCTCGTACTTAGCGCTTCCATACTGCGATCCGTGTATCACGCTAATGATTGCTTTGTGGGAATAGTTACAATTCGCCTGGCTCCCGTGTTACCCACGACAGTCGCTGTTGCACAGTTTCCTAACGTCAAGAAGGCGACGGAAGCAGTGATTGATGTAATGAATCGTGGGGTTGGTATTCGTAAGTACCTTTCCTGTTGCTTGCTCCGACTAGACTGACTCTCAGCCTACATAACCGTGTATACTTTGTTGAAATGTTTGTTGCACAAACTTGTTCTTAGAATGCGTCGAACTTTGCGACTCTGAATTCATGCGTTCGACAAACCTTTTCGGTGCTTCTGAACGCACCTACCCCGAAGTCGACTCCCTCTTCTTCAAATTCCAAGGACCCACTCAAGCCTCGCTCCAGGAAACCGCTCGAATCGTCAAGGAAGTCATCAAAAAGCATGGTGCCACTGGCTTTGAATTAGCGCGGAGCGACAAAGAAGCGAAAGATCTATGGGCTGATAGGAAGAACGCACTCTATTCTGGATTGGCGCTTTTGGAAGGGTCTAGGGGATGGAGCACGGATGTGTGGTCAGTCTTCTTCCCCTGTAGATGTGGGTAACGTCGTCGGGGTGTATCATTCACAATCCAACAGTGTCCCAGTCTCGAAGCTCCCTGATCTCGTCTACGAGACAAAGCAAGATATCCAGGAACTTGGGCTTGTGTCTACCATTGTGGGACACGTTGGTGATGGTTAGTCTCTCCTGTTCGCTCTTTCCGTCAACGGATCCGATTGGACAACAGGTAACTTCCATGCCCTGCTCCTCTTCCGGAATGACGAAGAACTGGAAATAGCGCGAGAGGTTGTACATAGAATGGTTGAACGAGCCATAAAGATGGAGGGTACATGTAAGTTTCGCGTTCTACACGATCGCCATGTTCGTTGACTCCGGCTTTCGATGGCTCACAATCCGCTGTATCCTCACAACATAGGCACAGGCGAGCATGGTGTTGGCATTGGCAAACGCGAATACCTTTACTCTGAACTTGGAGAGGGCACCGTAGAGTTGATGCGATCCATCAAAAAGACGATCGATCCGCTGGACTTATTCAATCCTGGAAAGGTTAGTGTCAATCAACCGGTTAATGTATAGCTGACTCGGAGTTGACTCGGGCTTCAATTTATATCATTATAGTTGTACCCGGACAAGAGCATGAAAAATTCACATAAATTTTGAATGCGAGAGCTGGTCAGGGCAGCTTGTTGGGAGTACATCAATCTATGTTGTATCTCATAAATTGTATATCTGTACAACACTGTCATACCACAAATTTTGGATAGTGCAGAGACATCAATGCATTCTGATCCAGAACTTGTGAGTTGCAACAATCTACATTGTAAGGTTGGATCCGGTCCAAGTCCAAATGATATAGACTGTCAGACAGGTACAGCAGCATGGAGGTAGTATAAAATCACATGATGTAAGGCAAGGCTTGGATATAGCTATTGATATGCAGTGCCCTTGAACAAATCAATTTCTTGATGAACATTAGTCAGTGAAATGAATACAGTAGCTTTCTGCAACCCACCTATCTTGCAAACGTGAATTACAGTTCATATATCAGTATTCTTTACTTGTGTATGGTCCAAACCATTTTCCTGATTCCTAACTCTCCAAGTTGATGAAAGGTGGTAGACCTCATAGTCATCAACCCTTTGAACATAAGAGCGGACATTGAGATTTGCCAGGAGAGTATTGCAATATAAAGTTGCAAGGGGAGAGTACATCCCAATATCTATCAGTTCATTTGGGTATACTATAAGCTAGATGAAAAGCACATGTTTCAGAATATTACAATGAAGATAAGAAACAAATCCATACTGTGGCAGCAATAACAACACTGACAATAGCTGTCCAAAAACCAGTGTTGATGGATACAGCCATCAGGCGCACAAGAATGCAATCAGTGCTGAAATTATATTAGTTGATGACAACAAATAGGAGCAAAAATACCTTGCATTGATTTTTGTCCTTCCCCTGGCAAGCAAGATATACATGGCAATGGCAATGGCAACATCAATTGCTGCTGCACCAATATTGGCCTCACTTCCAAGTATCTGAAAATATCTATGTAAGTCAATAAATGAACAAATGACAAACATAAATCATACCACTAAGATCTGTGGCTGTGAAAGATCTTTAGCAGTAGTAGTCTTCCATGCCTCAATGATGTAACCTAAAGACATCACATTCAGTTTCAGTGCCAAGAGTCAGGTATACTGTACACTGCATTCACAAACTGTTACAACTGTAAAACCATTCTAGTCAATATCAGCATAATTTTAAAGATCCCACTGACAGGGTTGTGCCACAACAAAAAGCATTACAACTATTGAGAAGATATACTTGAAACAGCCTGAGGTCACTGATTGAAAGCATTAGGCATGTCAATTTGAGATGAACAACAAGTGTAACCACATACAAAACTGAATCCGGTACACAAAAAATGACTGGACTATAGCAGAATTTACTGCCTACAGTTGTCAGTCTGATTTTCTTATATGGAAAAATATATCACTTACTGTGATCATTACCGGAACAAAAAGACTTCTATGTCAATGTGAGTTGTAACTCTAGTCAAGCTTCACATAAACTGAACTTACTTGTTTGGAGTATATAGTTTGGAGTAATTACCAAAGTCTTGGATAAGAGCATCCCATACTGAATGATTTTTTAATAGAAAAAAGTGGTCCAGTATAACCCACACTCACCACCAATGCATAGGAAAACTTTATGAATGGTGTCCAGGAGGAAAACAATAGCGACCTGGTGGATTGATAAGGATAATACTGTAGTACAGATATTTGACTTGAACTTACCAACACCTTCAAGTAGATTTTGTCTGTGCGATATCTGAGTCGGGTAGAGGTTGGACAAACAGAAGCACTGGTGACTATAAGAGTAGAACCTACTGAACAAAATAAATGAAGCTTTAAGTGCAGTGAGTTAATATGATCATTTTCAAAGCAATGGTGTTGGCGTACGTTTGGAGTACACCAATACCATAGAATACCAGTGAGATGGATGTCCCCGCGAGAGCGGCTCCACCCGAGAGAGCAATGTCTCCGCTTGTCGCTACCTCAGCTGTTGCTTGCATCTCGACAAGCGTCGTAGTCGAGAGTGAAAAGATGAAGTCGGACGTGGGGAAATGTGCACATTTACTCTCCCAAAACTGGCGGGCAATGCGCACTGGTATCAAGTCGCCCGTGGGTTACAATCTGATCATCATCCAAAAATATGCTTGCGAGCAAGTATGACCCGGGGTTTCTCAGGTCACTTGAGAATGTATCAGTGGCAGTATCACTACAACCGGTGTAAAACCATCATCGGGTGGTACTGCATACTTGATCTGCAGGTAGCTAGCGGATGCTGGTTATTATCGTCTGGAGTGTGCGCAAATCTTGGTAAGAACCAGTGAGCGCCAGGTGACATGGTCACCGCGCATGCGGGAACTCTTGTTGGCAAACTCTCTCACTGGCAGGTCTATGTATAGGCAGTACGCTCTTCGGAGACCCGACGGCGCAGCAGCAACCGGCGATAAGAAATGACCTTTCCGGGAGCACGAACTCGTCTCAGCAACAACCGACGACGGGAAGCGGCCTCGTCGGAAGTACAACCTCTTCTCGGCAAGCATCGGTGACAGGGGGGTGCCTTATGTGGAGATACATCACATCGTTTTTGTGATTGTTGTGGCTGAGTAGGCTGGCCGAACAACGAGGCGGCAGGTTGCGCACATGATGCTAGTCGAAGTTTGTGTAGCCGGTTGTTCCGAAAAACGTTGGTGGCGAGATAATACCGCGATGAAGTCGGGACAGCGTGGTATCCGTATGAGTCGCTGTCAGCGCCTGTAATCGCCTTTCAAGTTCCTGGTAACGAATTCAGGATTGTGACGAGCAACTCAACATAGTAAAGTCACCTTTAGCTTCTCTTGCTGCGCAGTCGATTGCGCAGACTGCGCTTCAACGCGAGCATTTAGCACGTCGTTCACATACCAACTGGGATCCGGGCTTTCCCTTACAACTCTCTGCAAAAGATCCTCGTGGCTGGCAGGCCGACCGCATTGACTTATGAGAGCCGGGGTCGACTAGGTTATAGAAATAGAAATAGTGCTGGGAATCATCGATGTCGATTCACATTCCTTCGTACTTCGCGTATCACAAACGATGCTCACCTGGAAGCGACACGGGTGAATTTGGACTCCAAGCCTCAGCGATGGTCTCGACGTGGAAGTTCCCAGAATTGACCGACCCCGGGCCCCAAGGCCGAGGCAGCGAGGGGGTACTACCGAACAGAGTTCCTATGGTCGACGAGATTGGGTGGTGGACCCAAAGTGCGATCCGGCCGGTTTGTGTGGTGCTAGTCGACGTTTTGTACACCACTTATTGACTCATAATCTGATCGTACGCCATCCAATAATGTCCTTGCGAGTACTAAGTATGTGCCTCTTTGGAATTGATCACTGTGCAAGTTGTGGGTTGAAGGCATCATCGAATATCCAGCGAAACGATACTGTATAGTCGATGTAAAGGCAGCTAGTAGAAGATGGAAGCGGGGAACGACTGAACGCCGGGTCACATGATCACCGCGACAATCGAGAAGCACTCTTGTTGACAAGGACTTGTCGACAGCATCCAGCTATGGGTAGTACACTCTTCGGAAACCCGACTTCGCAACAACAGCCGGCGACAGGAAACAGTCTTTTCGGGAGCACGAACTCGTCTCAGCAACAACCGACGACGGGAGGTGGTCTTTTCGGAAGTACGAGTTCTTCTCAACAATCATCGGCAACGGGGGGTGGCTTGTTTGGAGGTACGACACAACCTGCGGCGGTGACGGGCGGAAGCATCTTCGGCGGCACCACGCAGCCCACTACGAATGGGAGTATCTTCGGCAGCACGACCCAAGCTTCAGCAGGTGGGAGTATATTCGGTGGCACAACGCAGTCCGCAACTGGAGGGAGCATATTTGGTGGCACGACCGCTCAGCCTGCTGGAGGGAGTCTATTCAGTAGCACGAATACGCAGCAACCACAACAGGCAACAGGCAGCTCGTTGTTTGGCACCGCGACTACGCAACCCCAGCAGTCCGGCGGGAGTCTGTTTGGAGCTAGTACCAACACACAGCAACAACCTTCCACTGGTGGTCTCCTTGGAACCGCGAATGTGACAACGCAATCTACCTCGGGTCTCTTTGGTAGCACTACGACGACCGCACCTGCACAAGGGGGCGGGCTTTTTGGGAACTCCACTCCATCCTCGAACCCATTGTTCGGGAATAAAACACCTTCCAGCATCTT
>JBBPRX010000113.1:0-24511 GCA_038093195.1 Boletus fagicola
AGTATTCCATCCCCAATTCTGTCTGGGCCGACCTCTTTGAGGACACCACCTCCCTCTTTTATCCTGAGGCAGTTACTCCACTGCCTCATTGATCCTTTCCTTCCTGACAGCAGTTCCACTGCCCCCTTGATCCTCTTTCCTCTGTACCAGTTCCTTCTTTCACAGACACTGCCTCCTCGGTCACGTTCTCTCACACATGACCTTGTGTTTCCTCCTTCCCTCACATCTCATGTTTTATGTCTCGCGTCACAACATGTCTTCACATGTCATGTGTCTCGAGTCGCGATGCGTCTTCTTGCATCTTGACCTGCCCTTATCTTCTATTTTCTTATTTAGTTGGACTGGCCCTAAACCACTCTACAAGTATATACTGTACATATATTAGGGCTCCACCTGTATTGTATCTCTAACCTGAACCTACACAATCCAGTGTATTCTCAGCTCCCTGCAGACCCCTACCCCCTGCTTGCCTCCACCTCATCCTCATTGGGTAACTCCCAACACTGCTATACCGCTTCATATCCTTAGGATCATTACCTTCTAGCCTCAGGCTAGTCAAGCTGTGACCTTCTAGCTCTCAGGCTAGTCAAGCCATTACCTTCTAACCTTGGGTTAGTCAAACCGAGATCTCCAAGCTTTCACTCATTGAGCACTTTGGGCCTTGCCTATGATCTATCATAAAAGAACCATTCTGATAGTCGACAGCAACAGGACATTGCCCAGTCTACTTCATTGAGTTACACTCTCATGTAACTTGTTAGGATGGTTGCCACGCAGAATTGGTGTTCACAGTTTAATGCCCTAGAAAATCTTTGAGGGTGGTGAGGAAGGACACATCTCCATGATACTGTTCTAAATATTGAACTGTTCTTTTGGAAAAATGAGGCTTCAGTGCAATGTGGTATCAGGGGCAAGTGGGGTTGAGATTGGTTGGAGTGAGTGGATGGATAGAGGATGCACATGGCCAACACTCATTGTCCTCAGAGTCCCTGATGAGGAAAGCAACATCAGTGGTACCATTGCACCAAATAAAAAACTGGTTGAACCAAATGACTGCTTCTTGATATTGCAGCCATTTGGTCATTTGGATCATATGATCTTTCTGGCTGCTGGCTGCATAGGCTTTCTTGATGTAGTTGATGTGGAGATGCTCTGAATTTTCAGTATTACATAAGCCCATCCAGGCTGCCAAGGTTCTTGATTGTATTGACATGAACCTTTGGGATGTTAAAGTGTTCATGAACACTGAGCTCAATAAAAACATCCTTAGTCCCATGAAAGTTGTCCAAAGCTTGCTCTAAAACTTTTAGAGTTTCGTCCATATGAGACTAATACTGTACAAGATAAATAAAATTGATTAGGCTGCAAGTGGCATGGAGAACATGGGATTCAGTGGCAATATCCACGAGGCTGCCAATGAAAACTCATTGGAGTTGCTTGTGATCAGTGCCAGTCCACTGTCTGACTTTTGAGATGCTGTCTTTGAAACGTCAAAGGCCTGGAAAGATGGGCATGGCACAAAACCAAGCATCGAAGTCCACTAAACCATCAATAGTGGTGCACCATTTTTTCAAGTGATCCTTGAAGACTCCTTGGTGGAGCTGATGAAGGATATTGGAAGAGATGCAGATGAATATGTTGGTATGAGGGAGATCTGCCCAGAAGGGTGAGAAAATGTGCCAAAGGCCCTCAGCGATAAACTCCGGGGGGTACTGGCAAGTGGCTTGAGCGTGAAATGTTTGTTTGGTTGGTGTTTGGTTGCAGAGTGCAAATTGGTTGTTGGTTCCTTGCTGGTCAGTGGGTACGAGGCACTTTGGACAGTGATTCTCAGCACAGCAGGTAACAAGACACTGCTCGGGGTGGTCTCCAATGTAGGCTGCAAGGATTGGGAACTATCATGCCATTCTGCTGACAGAGATTCCTTTTCCTGTGCCGCATGTAGAAATTGAGTGGGCAAAGACAGCTTGGGACTTAAGCTGCCAGTTCTATGGGACCAATGCTGCACACAATGTGAACATTCTAAAGCTGGCCAGTCATATCTTTCTCTAACACAACATGGACTAATTATCATTCAGATCACAATGCAAGCTTTGAATCTATGTGGACAATTCAAAACCAGAGCACAATCAGTGGTTGCGACCATATATGGGTTTGAATTGAGTGCCAGTCCCACTGCCCGACAATCGAACCGAAACCTCTTCACAGCACTCAAGTCCAACTCAGCATTTGTGTACTGCATAAGTCCATTTACTTTGAGATATGTCCAGCCAGCCTACATTCATTGTCCAATACCCAGGAATTCCAACCACCCATTGCTGGTATCTATAGAAACAAAGGAGTTCAGCAGGTTATCAATGAAGTCTTATTCAAAAACAAGACTGACAAAGCAATCAAGTGGCCAGAATACTATCATCCATTCCCTATTACAGGATACGCTCTGGCACTCACAGTGGTAGGAATCTTACAGTCATCATGAGTTCATACTGACAATTATGGATCAGGTTGAGTATGCCATTTACGAATGGGCATCCAGGTCACATGAATGAATCACATTCACTGAAGAAGCATACATGCCCATTTGCAATGCACACATTGACAACTTGCAATTCTTCCATGACAAAACCAAAACACAGAACATCGTGCTGATGATCATGAAGCAGGTCTATGACAATGGAAAGTAAGTGAAATTGTTGTCCTTTGTGCAATTGCTCACTCAATGCAGGTTGTACACTGGCATTCTGATCCCTTAACTGGTAAACAGTGTTACCATATCAGCAACAGTGATTGAAGATGCCATCAATGAATTTGATCATGAAGATGAGCAGGCTACTGATGATGACAATGTCTCAATGGATGAAGTGGATGTGGATGATGTGGGCATGCAAGATCTGGAATGGCAGGATGAGATTAAAGGGGCAGGTGATGGGGATGTTGCAACAGACAGTGAGTAGTGATGATGTGGCACATTCAGGCTATGGTTAGGATTGTGCAAGAGTTTTGTTGTTGCTGATAGGCGCATAGTACATATACCCACTATGAGATGCCACATACATATATTGTTTGACATAGTGTCTGTAGAAAATACCATGGCGTGCTACAGTTTGCTACTATAGATCTGATGTGAGTCAAAGCTGCTACAGAGTGCTATAAAATGGGGGAAAGCCTATGGAGTCTATAGGGACTATATGTGCTACTAGTGTTGCCACAACTCAGCTAGGCTTGGCTTGGCTGCTGTAATCGCAGCTTATTTCCCAACTCAGCTATTATTGACTTGGTTAGCTGCCACAGCTGACCCCAAGCCAGGCAATGGATTCCCATGGCTTGAGTTAGTTTTCGGTCATTTATAATTAGTAGCTAATGTAGTATTTTACACAAAAAAATTAAATTATCTAAATAATATAATATACATACTGGTTTGAACTAGATACAGGACGAAGATGGGCATGAGGACAAGGACACAGATGGGGATGGGGACAAGGACAACAAGGGGGGCCACTGATGAGAGGCATGATGGCACAACATACACACTGATCACGTGCATTGCACCATCATTTCTGCACACCAAGGCCTGGATGAGAGTGAGGACGAGGATGATGAGAGGCTTGGCAGGGTCAAGGATGAGGGAGGCCAGGATGAGGACAAGGACAAGAGCACAATGGCACAATGTGCACAACCACACATGCTGTGCTGTTGTGTTCTCGCCCTAATGTGGGCAAGAGGCTGGAAGGGTGGGTTGGGGAGGATGAGGAGAGGGCTAGGGCCAGGGAGAGGATGAGAACGAGAATGAGAGGCTGGGAAAGGTGGGTGAAGAGGATGAGGATGAGGCCAGGGAAAGGGAAAGAACGAGCCTGAGGACAAGGACAGGAGCACAACAGCCAGCATGTGCAACCACACACACTGTGCTGTCATGTTTTTGTCCTGATGTGAGTGAGAGGCTGGGGAGGGTGGATGAGGTGAGATTGAGGCTGAGGGCAAGAGGAACAACACCACAACATACACAATTGCACATGTTGTGATGTTGTTCCACCATCCCCACTGGACAAACAGGGAGGGTGGATGAGAGCAAGGGGGCTGGGGACAAGAGTGTCAGGTGAGGGCAGAAATGCGACAGGGACAGCAGGGTTGGGGTGAGATGAGGGACGGACAGGACAAGACTCGGAGCAGCAAGGGTGAGGGCAAAGTGAGGATGAGGATGAGGATGAGGATGAGAACAAGAACAAGAACAAGAACAAGAACAGGCAGGAGAAGTGACCGTAAGATGCACATGCATGCATCTTACAGTCACTTTTGTGTGCACTCAGCAACTCAACAGTGAAAGGGGCAAGGGTGAGAAGGCAGGGCAAGGGTGAGGACAAGAGAGGGAAAGGTGAACGAGGTTGAGGGTGAGGGTGAGGGTGAGGGTGAGGGTGAGGGGTGGAATGACAGCATGTTAGTGCTATCATTCCACTGTCCCCATTGGGCAAATGGGAAGGGTGAGAGCAAGGGTGGGGACGAGGGCAAGGGGAACAACAACACAACATGTGTGATTGCGCACGTTGTGCTGTTGTTCCACTGTCCTCATCAAGCAAACAGGAAGGGTGGGTAAGGACAAGGGTGGGGACAGGGGTGTCAGGTGAGTCCATCGGGTGAGATAAGGTGACAAGAGGGATGAGGGCAATGAGGCAGCAGTGCCATCATTGTCATCATTGGTTGAGGGTGAGAGTGAGGTGAGGATGAGGCAATGGTGTTGTCATCGGGTGAGAGTGAGAGTGAGGTGAGGAGGGCAGGGGCAAGGGTGAGATGAGGAGGGCAGGGGCAAGGATGAGGGTGAGGGTGAGGGTAAGAGAGTGAGAGTAACAACATGACAATGTGCACAATCATACACATTGTCATGTCGTTCCACTGTCCACATCAGGCAAACAGGGAGGGTGGGTGAGGACGAGGAAGGTGGGGTAGGTGACAGTGCAATGTGCACGCTGATCATGCACATTGGCCATTGTTTCTGCGCAGGTGAGAGTGTCAGGTGAGGAGAGGACATGGTAAGAATGGGAGGAACGACAGAGGGTGAGGGTGAGGGGAGAGTGAGGGGAGGACAACGAGACAAGGGACAGCACAATGCATGCAATTGTATGCATTGCATCATTCCTTGTCATTGTTGTTGTCAGTCGAGGGTGGAAGTGAGGGCTGGGGGTGAGGTGAGGGTGAGAACGCCAGCTATGTCATTCATTGTCATTGGTGAGGGTGAAAATGAGGATGAGGAGGGGCGAGAGCAGGCAAGGGGAGCAACAGTGCACAATGAGAGGGTGAGGGTGGGGACAAGATGGGACAAGAACAAGGACAAGAACGAGAATGGGCAGGAGAAGTGACCATATAATGCACACAATGCGTGCATTATTATATGGTCACTTCTACACGGTCTTGGGAGCAACAAGGTCAAGGTCAAGAGGTGAGGGTGAGGTCAAGGTCAAGGTCAAGGTCAAAGGGTGAGGGTGAGGTCGAGGTCGAGAGGTGCAATGGCATACCAAGGGTATCAATATGCACATGCCATTCCACACTTGCAGGGCAAGGGAGAGCTGGGGAGGCCCTGGGAGGGCAACAGTGAGGGCACAGTTGCCAGGGATGCCTCAGCTAATCAGCTCACAGTCATAAGTCATGACTTAGTGAGCCGGCAGCTTGGCTTCTGGAGCCATGTTCTCAGCTACAGCTAAAGTCAGTCACAAGCCAAAGCTGCAGCAACACTACAGTATGTATGTGCTACAATGCACTATGTCAAGTTTTGTTTTTTCCTGATGTAGATATGTGTCACACCTCTTTTACCTTCAGCTATGTAATGGATAACCTATCTCATGTACTCTCCTTCCATTAATAAAGTCATGTGTTCAATTCCCACCCTTGGCACCATCTGACCTTGTGTTGTAATAAAAATTTTCACTGTTGACCACTAAAATTCAATGCAAAAATACAATGAAATTCAGAGGGGGTAGATGCCAGATCAGTGCATTTTTCCACTGAATTTTCAGCACATGATCACTGAAATTCACTACATTATCCACTACATTATCCATTGAAATTCATTAGTGGAATACACTGAATTTTATAGCAATACCAGATGCTCAGCTGTTGCCTAAGACAGGCGAGAACAACTGTATTTACCTAGCAATACCAGATGCTATGGTACATTTGTTTAGGAATGAATACTGAGTAAGAGAACTTGAATAACTCACCTCAGCTGTTGTCTAAGACAGGTGAGAACAACTGAGGTGATTTGGAATAGAATGAAAGGTTTATACATATAGTATGTGATGAAGGTACACTCATACTGTACCTCAATACATATGTGTCAAAAAAGTATTTAAAAGAAGTGTAGTAATATTAGCTGACCAGGGTCAATGTGAAGGAAGTCAAGGGTAATCACAGTCCCAAGCCTTCTGAAGGGTGTGAGAAAATATCGGAACTGGTTCTGGAATGGAAACTTCCAAACTCAGAAGTGCACAGGAAATTTCCAGAACTGGTTCCAGAATTGGAGCTTCTGAACTCAAAGGTGTGAAAGTGCACTTCTGGTGCACCACTGAAAACAGTAGACAGGTGCTTTGGAAGCTGTGTCATTCCAGATCTCGGAACCACCAGAATGGTCCCGGGATCAGTGGTATTTGTCAAATTTAATTGCCTTTACTACCCACAGTAGTGTTGCCACGACTTGCACTTTTTGGTGTGAGTTGGCTTTCTCTGTGGCACGAGTTGCAGCAACACTAACCCACAGTGTAAAGGTCAATGACTGATGCACTCTGCTCAAAATCCCAGCTAGGTTGGCAGATCCAAACCACCTTGTGCTTCAGTTACTCACAAAAGAGTCACCAATTCATCAGCAAAACAGCCCTTTTTCCATAATAAGTTTGTATTTGTCCTGCAAGTAGTTTACCTAAAACTGTCAGGGCAGTGATGTCAAAAGCATATATGTGATGGTAAAATTGTATGGTAAAATTTTCATAGCCAGTTTATAAGCAGGATTATTTTTCACATTTCTGTCCAGCTCTGGCCAGTTGGGTACCTTGCTGGAGAAATCTGGCCAGGGGAAGGGTTGTTTTGCTGATGTTAGGCACATACAGTACCACTACATTGCATGGTGAAACATTCCTCAGCGAGGACATTTGAAGAGAAATTTCAGCACAAGGTTACGGAATGGAAGCAGGGGTTATTCGCTCGACGATTACCCGGCGCGTACCAGCCCCTGTAACGTAAATGCCTAACTAACAATATTTATAGGAGTTAGTACTCTCAGAAGAGAATAAGAAGGTGGCGAGCGGGTGTGTTTCATCCCTCCAAGATGTTTCTTTGCTCACTCGGTCTGCTGGCGCTGGCCATTCTCAGTCACGCGTCATCGCAGTCAGTTTTGGGCTTGAAACAGCCTGCTTCAAACCCCTACGCCCAATCTGCGTATGCCACCCCATGTGATGATGGATTATTCACACCAGTGGAGGACCTGAGCGGTCTCTCAGTCGACAGCTTCACCACGCTTGGCTACCCGTCCTTCCCAAGCTACAGCGTCAGGATAAAGAAGACAGTGTTTGAATGCGATCCACATTCGAAGTCGGGCCACTCTCTATACTGTACATGTTTCCCAAGCTCACGTGCGGTCTAGTGCGTACACAGGTTACATAGACATTGGAGCGAGACACCTCTTCTACTACTTTGTTGAGAGCCGCAATGATCCTGCAACGGACGATGTCATTTTCTGGACCAATGGCGGTAAGTCCTAGTTATCGGTACACAAGAAGGTCATATAACGATTCGGGAACAGGTCCTGGCTGTGCTTCTGGTATGAGTCTGTTCGTGGAAAGTGGTCCATGCAAAATTCTTGACACTGACGGTCCGAAACACAACCCGTATTCGTGGACTACCAACGCGAACGTGTTCTATGTCGATCAGCCCATTGGTGTTGGCTTTTCGTATGCCGATTACAGTGAAGCCGTGGTACGTAGTATGGTTAGTTGACATGAACGCTCTGCGAAACTCACCACTTGATAGAGCACGACCGAACAGGCTGCCAAAGACATCGCCGCTTTCGTGGCCATCTTCTTTGAGAACTTTAGCCAGTTCAAGGGGCGTGCTTTCCATATGGCGGGTGAATCCTATGCTGTAAGTCTTGGTTACACAGACTTCGTTCTCGGGAGAACTGAGCAATGTCGCGGTGTCTTGTCAGGGTCATTATCTCCCTATTTTTGCGGCCCAGGTCTACGATCAGAATGCTCAGCTGGTCGCGGCGGGAGGAACAGCCATCAATTTGCAATCCATTATCATTGGTATGGTGACATTTCACCTTGAGTATGCCTGACCAACGCTCGTGGTCAGGAAACGGTTTAGTTGACTACTTCACGTTGACCCCGTCACGCGTCGACATTCAGTGTACGACTGCCTCCGTATCGCCTCCGGTTTTGAACATCAGGTGAGCTGGGTACATTCCTGTGTGAGATTTTTGTTTAAGCGCTAAAAGTACATGCCTGCGGATGAAACAAGCTGTGAGAACCATTGTTCTTGTTGAGCTCCACTGACTGGTGTTGGGTATAGTTGCCTCGGTGCCAGAGATGGACTCTTGAATCATGTATCAGGCAATTTGACTCCATGAGTTGTGGTGCAGCTCGTGACTTCTGTCAGAACGAGCTTTCAGATCCATTTTTGAAGTCTGGTATACCCAACTGAAATCTGGACCTCGTTGACAGACTGCTGATCGTTGATTCCCAGGACTGAACCCATACGACATTACCAAGAAGTGCGAGGGTGACCAAAGTGCTCACTGCTACCCTGTCATGCGGTAAGGAATCACGCTGATTTGCCATGAAATTTTTAAATGATCACGTTTCAGACACATGGTAAACTACCTTTCCAATCCGGCCATCCGCGAGCAGCTCGGTGTGAGCCCATCCGTCCCTGCTGGTTTCGCCGTCTGCAACGACACTATTCTCGCTGCGTTTTCCCAGACGTTGGATGAATATCACGAAACCTATACCCATGTCGCTCAACTCCTCGAGCGTGGCGTACGCGCGCTAATCTACGTCGGAACGTTCGACTGGATCTGTAACTGGATTGGCAGCGAGCGTTGGACGCTCAAGATGCCTTGGAGTGGACAAGAGGCATTTGTAAGCCAACCATTAACGGTTTGGCGGGTCAATGGACATGCCGTTGGTAAGACAAGGAGTGCAAACGGACTGACGTTTGCTACCGTTAATGGGGCTGGACATATGGTGAGTCCATCGTTCTCAGTCAGGACATGGTACTCACGAGAGGTCAGGTTCCGTTTGACAAGCCTCAGGAAGCGTGGGTGCTCGTACAGAGGTGGCTTGCGAAGGGATCACTTTGAAAATCACGCCACGCCCGTGCGCACGTTCTTGCATGGTACACCGACCTTGAAATGAAATTCTTTGAAATGGAAGCGCTGTACTATCTATCCATGTGTTGATATGCAAAATGAAATTGTTTCTGGGACCTTCTTCCTCGGAAGCAAGGATACCGTGCAAGGACGTATAGATGATCGACGACAGAACGCACTAAACACACATTGACTTGGTGCGCGTCGTGTTATGTGGACGATGTCCAGATCGACTTGTTCAATACCGGTCGACAATGCATGGGCATCGAGGTCGAGAAGTCTCGTCTGCCCTTTGATGCGATCCAGTTGGTCTGTCATCGAGAGATGCACAAGGCAATTAATGGACGAAATGATGGAACATTGTGCATGTGGACGAGTATTGAGAGGTTGCGGACTATGATATTCCCCCGACTCTTTTTATACGTTCAGTGAGTGACGTGGTTATGGCAGGGGCTGTACTTGCAAGCGGTCGTACCTCGAGTCTGATGGCCAGTGGCGGAATTGCCGCAGTCGAGAACGACGAGCGGGCCCAAATACTAATTGACGAGAGAGATTTATGTTAGAGGTTGCCGCATCTGGAGCACATCTGGAGATACAAGCTTCATATGTGTTCTTGGTGAATATGTAGACGGGTTGATTCGTCTGCTGAACGCGCGGAACGATCCATACGACATACGTGGTAAAACCCTAGACAACCTAATGAGATTCGCACAACATGCACGGATACTGTACCACCTTCTGAGGGCCGGAGATCAGTGCTTCATCCAAACACAGATCCAACGAACTCGAGATATGCACAGCGGATCACGATCTCATAATAGACGGTGACTTGAACGAGATATCGAGATCAAACGTCGAGATAGATTCTCGGCACTTGCAAATATTCTTCTAGGACGCGCCAATCTTTGTCTGATGGTCGCCCGGCGATGTAAGCTATGAGATTAAACATGCAGCGTGGAGATGATTGCGTGCTTGGAGTTATCTGATGGCGCTTCGTAAGCTACGAGATTATTAGGAAACTTGACAGCGTGGGGACGGTCGCGTGCTCAAAAAGTTCGTTATCATGCCAAGCCAGCATTAAATGACTTACATAAGTAACTCTGCCCGACAGAGGTGACAAGATGCGAACTTGGTCGATGGGACGTAAAACATGGTTTTTTGGCGCGAACGTCACACGTTTCGTACGCGGCGGGGTGGAGATTCAAGCTTTCGTCGACGAGTCGGAGGGATGCTTCTCGAAATACTTTGCGGAAGGAGGGAGAGGGGTGGGGGGTCTGTGATAGGAGATAACGAACAACCCTGGTGAGCACGGCGGCTTTCCGACTTGGAAGCACCACCGTGCACAGTAAGCACACTGGCAGCGGTGCCAAGAATGCCACTCCGCCAAAACACATTTCCGCAGGGAAGCGAGGACAGAACGTGTTTCATCAAGCCTGGATTCTCGTCCGGAAACGAGAGCCCTGTGCGTTCTCGTTTCCTATAAAACAGAGTCCACTGAGAGGTCCGTTTTAGTCGCATTGAAGCCAAGCTACACCACCGCGTCCAGCCGCAGCTGTCTGACATAATTGTCGTTATTTGGCAAGGAGCTCCTGCCGAACGATCTCGCCGAGTCGCTTTCCGTTCTTTGACCGCTACGACGTTGCTGCACGACGGGCCCACCAGATCGTCCACAACGATCACGACTTACGCTGTAGCACGTTCGTTCTGCCTCACCGGGCCTTTCGGTCGACGTCATGTTGTTCCACCCGGTGAGCCTGAATGAGCCTCTCACATCACCTGCCCCTCGCTCATCCGCAAATAGCTTAGTCCAACAATCCCCCATATCGCATATGCATGTTTGGGTGGTTTCATTGTCGTGGTCAGTTCGTCAACCTTTCGGTTCGGCCCGAAATGAACGCACTCAATGATTGCATAGTTTGGCATGTTTTCGCTTTTTATTCGTGAAAAGGTCAGTCTTGGCCGAGCCACTCCCGTTACAATGCTCACCACCACTACAGTTGTACATAGGGGAAGCCTGTTGGGCCTTTCTCTTCGGTGTCATTATAGGCAAGTACATTGGCTGCGCTCAAATATTTGGTGTACCTTGACGGGTTACTGCTCATCCCAGGACCTTATGGGGCTGGAATATTCGATCCTCGCAGTTGGGCTAACGGTAATGAACAAATAACGAATACCATTACTCTCGAGTTTACCCGCGTCGTCCTTGCTATCGGTGTGTTTGCCATCGGCGTCGAGCTTCCAAAAGCCTATGTCGCCCGGCATTGGAAAAGCTTGTTCTTTTTGCTCGGTCCTGTGATGACTTGGGTGTGTTGCATTCATCTCGACCTTCATTTGACGTTCAAACAACCGCCAATAGGGCTGGTTTGTATCCGCAGGCTTAATTTACGCCTTCATTCCCGGACTCGACTTCCTTTCTAGTCTAGCCGTTGGCGCATGTTTAACTCCAACCGATCCCATCCTTGCCGCGGCTGTGGTCGGAGGAAAGTACGCAGACAAGCACGTGCCCGCGCACATCCGCCGTCTACTGTCCGCGGAGTGTGGATGCAATGACGGAGCCGCGTACCCCTTCCTTTTTCTTGCCCTTTACCTCGTCTTGGATTCTACCCCGGACAGTGCGGTTGAGGACTGGTTTTTGTTTCTTTGGCTTTGTCAGTCCTCTCCTTCGTCTTCGGATATATGCTCATGAATCCATGCAGTCGAGATTGCCCTCAGTATAGTCTTCGGATCGACCTTAGGCTTCGCATTTCGATATCTCATGAAGTTTTGCCAGCGCAATGACTTGATCGATCGTCAGTCGTATGTTGCGCAGTACGTCTCGCTCGCGTTTCTTACCATCGGTATCATGACAATACTCGGCTCTGACGACCTCCTCGCCGCCTTTTGCTGTGGAACGGCCTTTGCGTGGGACGGTTTCTTTAACCGACAGACGGAGGAAGCAGTGTTCAGTTCAGTGATAGACTTGCTGTTCAACGTTGCTTCGTTCGTGTACGTAGGTGCATGGATGCCCTTTGATAGCTTCACCAACGAGACTTTGACACTGAGCGTCGCCCGCCTTGTCCCCACGGCCTTGCTCATCTTGATGTTAAAGCGACTCCCTATCATGATAGGCTTGTACAAATTCATACCCGACGTGAAGACTCTGCGAGAAGCTCTTTTTAGCGGTCATTTCGGACCGGTTGGTATCGGTGAGTTCAGCACGTTCCGCAGTTGTCCGCAGATCGACTGAATCGTCTTGTTTGTCATGCTCAGGAGCCATCTACATCTCCACTTTTGCTGTCGGGTACCTCCCCAAGCCTTCCAACCCTCCCGCCAACCAAGCAGAATTCCTCGCAGCTACGATGCAGCCCATCGTCTCCTTCGTCGTGCTCTGCAGCGTTGCGATACATGGGTTATCTATCCCGTTCTTCTCTCTTGGACGTCGTGTTCATTCCGTTTCCTCACGAACGTGGTCCCGTCATGCATCCGGTCCTGACTGGACCACTCATACACGACACGTTACGCGTGCTGAAGACGTTGTTATCAATCGGGATCGTGACGTAAACGCTATGGAAAATGGCAGGGTTGGACTCACGGAAGACGAAAAGACGATCATGGAGAGCAGACGCACGAGCACGGATGTTAAAGCTCCGCATGAGGATGGTAGTTCGAAGACAGAGTATACGTTGAAGGGTGATGATACCGCGAAGGAGCCAGCGCCTCCCGATGGAACTGAGATTACGACGGAATGGAAAGAGGGCTCGGATAAGATCATCGAGCGGCAGGAAGGACCTGGAGAAGACGTAGGTCTGACTGAATCTCGAATGCTGTGCGTGCTGACGTTTCATGCGAGGTTGACGTCGAGGTCGTCCGTCACGCATATGCGCCGGGTCCTATGGGTAGCCCTTTGCGGACAGCCTTTTCTTACATTCATCATCTTCGTCACGCTTCAGAGGGCACTCCGGGGAGTGCAGAACAGGCTGTGGAAGGCATCGAACACGATGTCGCCCTTGCTGGGGCTGAAATACAAAAGGAGTCCCTCACCACTGGAGTGTCGGCTGAAGAAGCCGCCACGGTGACGCATACAGAAGGCGAACCAGACGATGACGAAGGCTGGACTTCTGAAGACAATGGGGATGGTACGATCGACCATTCTTCCGCAAGGCCGGACGAGCGGAGGAAACGTGTCAGATCGAGGAAGGGCAAAACCGTGGTAAAGCCCTCTGGCACTGGGCTAGACGAGAAAGGTTACCGGCGATCGTCCGCGAGCGAGCAGGGTGGCTCCTCTCCCCACGTTTGCTCGCCGTCCTTAGACACGACGCCAGCGCTGTCACCCTTGACGAGCGAGCCAGAACAAGTCCAAGATACACCCCAGGACGTTGAACGACGCGGTAGGAGTACGCATAATGAGCGCAAGGGCAGCGGCCAATCATCCCGTCCGTCGATTCACCATCGACGGCTTGAATCGCTCAGGCTGGCTCAGCACTCTCGCGAAGCATCTCCCTCACGTTCTATCCGGTTCGCTGATGAACACCGATCCGGCACAAGCACGCCACGCAACGGAGCGCTACCAAATGAATCTTAATTACAAGGCGATCAAGTGGATGACTCCCCATCAGACAGAGACATAGAGTCTGCAAGCGGGAGGAGTTATTTTCGAGCTTCCTGTGAAAGGTTACATTTTTTCTTTCTTTCTATTTTGTCAACTCGTGGTTACGCTCCATATATCATTTGCGACTCCTCCCCATCAACCCATGCATTTGATATTCACCCCTAATGACTCACTGTGTTCGTAGTGTCGTACGGCGAAAATCACAAGTGTTCCGGACCAATGTCGACACCACTAACCCTCCATCCTATGACGTTTACTCTCTTGCCTTGTATTTCCTGACTTGCATAGGGCTCAACCTCTTGTATAAATAAACGACCTCTAACTTGATCCGGATCCATGTTTGACGTCGTCCAGCAGGACGAGTCTGCTCAACAACACGAGTGCGAACGACAGAATCTTCCCAAGCACCTTCCTCGCCCCGCTCCACTCGAGCAAGTCAAACACGCGTGCAGCAAAGACAGCTCGAACGGGTCGGTCTGCCGATGCGATCTCAAACGGAAGACAGACGCTGTCGATGAGTTCCGCCGCGGCACGCAGACCAGACGTGAACCCGTCTTCGTGGAAGCCGTACCCAAGCCATGCGCCCGCGTACAGGATCCCTCTGCGACCCTGAATCTTGCCCATTTCTCTCATCGATGCCTCGGCCTACGAAAGAATAAGTAAATAAAATAATGGGTGGCCCGGGCGAGAAGGGAAGGATCGAAAGTTACGAGAGGTATGACCATTGACCATGGGCATGACGGGCTCAGAAGCGGTGGCGTTTATTTCGAATCCATAAACGGGCATACGGAAATAAGGGGAGGGCTTACCTCCGCGTTCAACACAGGGTGGTCGTACTGGAATCGCGCTGCAACGGTGCCGCTAGCGGGTTCCACCGGTGGATTCAGGGTCACGAGGACCGGTCCGTACACGCTCGCAGACAGATACTGCAGGCGGTTCATGTTATCTATGAAACGCGATCGAACATGAGTCTTTTTGCTCAATGCTCGTGATGAAGGAAGCCCATACATGTCCTGTGTTAGGCGTGTTCGCATCAATACTCAGTAAATATAGCCCGTAGGGAAGACGCAGAGGAGGCTTACAATGCCACTTTGTTCACGTTGGCTTTGCACATGCCTTGTTGTCCGACCGCAGAAAACGTCAAATAGTTCCAGGACGACCAAGCGGATCGCTTCTTTGGCATGAGCTATTGGGAAGATCAGAGTCTCAGTGACACCACGAAAATCCATGTGGTCACCTCAAGCTGGGGATCATGGACTTACGTTGATGTCGCTGTGGAGGACCACTTCGTTCCGATTCCACGTAAACCGACCCAAGATCTTTTCTTCCTCCTCGGTCATCCCAGATCCTGCCTTGAGCAGTGCAAGGGTCGTATCGGAATGACAAGCCATGATCACACAATCAAAGTCCAGCGAGCGGCCATCCGCGGTCGTGACCTGGACGGTGCGCTCAGGAGCATTTCCAACGGACGCGATCGGCGTCGACAAGTGCAGCTGGCTATTTGGGAGCTTCTCCAGGATGGCGTTGACATAGTGATGACTAGTGTGACGAATGTGGTCTTCACAAGTCTGTGGGAGGTAAACCAGACATGATCCGTACCTTCCACCCTTGATCGTCAACCAGGCGGGCTTCCCCATGATCTGGAGTAGATGATGGTTGCTCATAAACTTCACCTGAGCGCTTGGACTTAGCGGATGGAACCCGACGTAGAAAGAAACGTGCCAATGTTTGGACAGGAAATTCCAGCAGGCACTTGTCAGGGGGTGTGTTCCAAATGGCAGCAGTCATCGGCTAAGGAGATCAATCGAGCGTGGTACACCAGATCGGAACGAAAAGCTTACAATAAGATAGTCGTCACGGAAAGTATCCGAGTACCCCTCACGAGCGAGATATTCTGCGACGGGACAATCCTCGAGGTAGTCATTCCCGTCGACGACAAGCTCTCGAGCGCATGCGTTGAACCGCAGGATGTCATAAAGTAACCTCCACATGCTTGGGTCTAGCAGACGCGAAGGTTGACAGAACACCCCCGCCAGGTTGTAGCCTGCCCACTCAAATACACCGTGGTCTCTAGATACGCTGAATGACATTTCTGTCGGGAGGATAGTGATATCCGGGTAACGATCCAGGAAACGAAGAAAATTCGGATACGTAGTTGGATTAAAAACGATCTGGTGCCAGATGAATCGGATGCTTTCACGTTTGCAGACTCTCGAATGATGACTTACAAAGCCACTGGAGAAAAGACATCTCAGTCAAAAGACAAAATGTGTGGTTTTCAGTCTTACGTGTCCACATGGACGTCTGCGCCACCAATCCGAAAACGAGCGGTGTTTGCATGACCGCCAGCGTGGTCATCGGCTTCGAATAAGTGGACTTCATGGTCACTGTGTTCGTTCAGAAGCTGAAATTGCAACGTGTATCGACCAAAACATGCCAGAATGGACGAACATCAACACTTACCCAAGTCGCAGCAAGTCCGGAAACGCCAGAGCCAACGACAGCAATTTTCATGGGTGATATTATCAAGTAGGTCGTGCTGGAGGGAATTCGTGCGAGAGCTCACCAAGAGGTCGACTCGGAACATTTTTCAAGCTTTCGAAGCTAGGTTAACGTTCAGGAATGGCTAATACATGAACCGATTGAGCACTGGCACTTGAGGTAATCAAGCACAGCAGAAGACTCATCAGATATAGATATTGGACAACCTAGCTCTAACTTCATATGAGTACATTTCCCCGTACCTTTACTCCCTACCTGCCGCCGACCAGCTCGGGTTATTCAACTCGATACCTCCAACGCCTCCTTCATACATGCCATCGATCGTCAATTCCAAGGTCGGCGAAATGTTGCTGGATTCCATGGCCCATAAAGCCACCGCAATGGTGCTGGTAAATCGTTGAGACGGAACAAGCCCAAGTAAACAGATCGACGTACTTGACACCATTGTAGTTTAGAATACCTTGTTGTACGGGGAATTTGTACTGAGGCCTATAAGTATCTTCATGTCAATCGATCACTCGGGTATCAACATCTGAAGTGTACTCACCCGAGGTTTGCTACTTTCTTTCCCATCATCCATCCATTCACGTAGAGCTGGGCACGGTAAGGCTGGAAGGATTGATCAAAGGTAAAAGATATGGGCACATCAAGTTCTCCCGAGATATTGAGGTCAAATGTGGTCACGAAGAATCCCACTCCCGCAGTAGCGTTGGGAAGACCTTCGGAAAGATCTCTCGCTTCCCATGATGAAGTGTCATATCCTGGAAGATGCCAGCCCAATCGCTCGCCGTACAGACCACCTTCATTGAGAATTCCCCTGACTTTGTCTGGGTAGCTGGACCAAATGTTAAAAAAGGATTCCAAGTGGGCTTGAATGAGAAACGAACTTCGAATAACCTCCGACTTTGCCTTGCACTTTCCACTCGCCGAAGTCGCCCGTATTAAGCATAAACCCACGAACTCCTCGGGGAGACTTCTCTTCATCAATGACCGCTGGAAACTCCCGTCAGCCAATCGAGACAATCAACAGTGACAGGGTTACCTCCATCCTCGTTCAGGCCCATGTTGTCCTAGTCAAGTTGTGAGCGCGCTATGAACTACAGGATGCAACTAACCTGAAGAATGGTGATCACATTATCCTGATCGTAAAGTAGGGAACCAGGTGGGAAGTAAAATTTATTGTCAGTCTCTTCCAAGATGTTTCGGTTGTTGGTCGAACTTGACAGGTTGTCAATCGTCAGTGCATCACCACAGCAGACAATGTGACCTTACTTTCCATATGAAGTGTTCAGAAAGACATTGTTTACCCAAACGCTCGCAGCGAAAGCTGGTTAGTAGGCGTCCATGAAACCAATCTCCTATCTGAGAAGATCTGGGACAAACCTTCACCACCGTTTATGGAGAGATTAACTGACTTCGTATCCTTGGTGGCGGTGAAGTGTCCACGCCAAAGGACAATGTTTTCACAACTATCACATGTGTTGAGTCACTGAACAATGGTAGGGCTAGTAGTCACTTACTACTCATAGTCGCAACCATACAGAACACGTCCGTCTCCATAGTAAGGCTTGAAGGGTATGTTGGTCTCCGTGTGATTTGCAATCGTCCAGTTTGCGTCTGAGAAGTCGGACTCAATTTCCGGCAAGCTATTCGCATACCTCCAGTTTGACAATTGAGGGGCGACAATTCCTGTTGCCGAAACGGATGGGGATATCTGAGCGGAGAATCCACCCTGCTGGGTGACAGCAGCAACTGCGGCGACATCTGCAGCAACGGGTATTCCATTCCAGGTCACGGAATGTACAGTGTCCGGCGAAATCACCGTCAACCTCACGCCCTCGTGCAGGTCACCACGGATAGCAAGCGTTGAGCCTGAAATTGTCGCGTTCCGTACAAGGTAGGGCCCTCCTATTAGGACGGAAGTATTGGTGCCATATTGCCAGTAATTCGCGAAGTCATCAGATGAATTCGTAGCGATTTCCGGGGACCAGAACGTGCCTGCTGTGGCGGTGTCACTGTAGAGAACCAATTGCTCACTTGAGTCCCAGACGGTTACAAGACCTTCTATTCCCGATAAGAAGGTTATGGTTGAGACACCGTTGATCGAAGTATAGGAAATGCTGGCACTCTGGGCCCGCAGGCGTGGCACTCCTGTGAGGGCAAGAGCAGTCTCGTGCTCCTGACCGGGGTCGCCATACAAGAACAAGACGCCTCTGTTACCAATCTGGCCCGCGTAGAGGACCTGTGCCGTGGAGTAAAGGACTTTGGACGAGCCGAAGGAATAATCGGTGACAACAACTTTGGATTGCCGGCCACTGAGAGTGATCGCTGAAGCAATTCTTGGAATTTGGAATGAGCCAGCCGATGTGGTCACGTCCAACTTGAAACATGTCGTTGCCCTACACACGGTTAGCTCAGCGGAGTTCAGTAACACATGATCGTGCTCACGTCGAAGTGGAATCACTTTGTCTTGCGATAAAGAATGACGTACTTGTGTCGGGATTAGTCAACAAGGTGACGAATGCAGAATCATTTGTGACCACGACAGCACCGCTGGTACTGTTACCGATGTAGTCAGTCTTGTAAAACGCTGGGGAACTGCGGAGGAAGAGCCCCTCTCGCTTAAGCTCGGGATACTTGTCGGTCAGCTCTCGATTCTCGGCAATTGCACTTCCGTAGTCGTATGATGCTGAATAACCTGTTATGTGCCAAAAAGGGGAACATCAACGAACACTTACTGTAAACGCCTGGGAAAGGCAAACCACCCCACGAAGTCCCTCTGCGAGATCCTAGTAAGCGGCGTCCAAGTGAGAGTGTATCCGTACCCATAGAGCATGTAGTAGTTGATCAGCTTAGCATTCGCTGCCCAAAGGTGGAGATTGAAAACATTCTCAAAGTCAGCTCCAGTGAGCGCACGACACTGATCATAGCCTTGAGCACTATGTCAGCTCTTTTCTTGTTTCACATGTCGACAGGTGTACCTGGCGCCGTTGGACCCCATGCATCGAAAGCACCAGCCTGGAACTAAATCACGGTCACTATGGTATGAAAATGACGCGGATGAAAAACCAACTTCAGGGAAATACCATGGTTGACCAGGATTTACACCTGGAAATCATGTAAATAAACTCATAACGAGCAGGAAGGAGTCTTGACATACTCTGGTGGTAACTATAGTAACTCGTTTCCACTGGATTCCATACCGTGGGGTTGGAACAATCAAATCTTTGCGGGTAGGCATCAAGACTTTTAATTCAAACAAGTGGTCAATAGTTGCTCATGAGTAAACAGCCTGGAAATACCCATAAATGTCGACGGCGCCCTGCAAAATAGAGATTAGATAAGGTGCCGCGGAAAGAAAATTGGTCCCACAGTTCCATTTATCCAGTTTCTCCCTGCCCCGGCATCGTTTGCTGTCAAGGGTACGACGATACTAGAATTGTAGAATGCGGTCTTAAGGTCTACGAAGTATTCTGCATGCGAGACGGGTAACTGAGAGTATTCATTGTCTGCGGGAAACAAGGGCTCAGCCACAACGGTCTGCGAGGATGAAACATGGCACAGACCAAGCTGGATTGCTAAAAGCACCAAGTGAAGGCTTGTTCAGAAGATGTCAAACAAGGTCTACTCACCTATAACCGGTCCTCCTTGGTTGATCTGGTATGGTACCGTTTCTGCGATGATTCCCTGGATATAATCTTGCCACGCCGCCTTCCAGTCCGTCGCGTTCGTCCTAAGTTCACCAGCCACTTGCGAAGTTATCCAGTGTGCAATACCTCCCGCAGTTGTTTCAGCGTTGATGTAGGGACCTAAAGAAGTGTTACTAGACATTCAATGCCAGATCAAAGAAATATTTGCCAGGACGAAGGACAATCCAAATTCCTGTCTGTTTTGCAGCTTCATAAAGCGGCTCCAGAGCACGGTAGTCATGGAAGTCAATCACTCCAGGCGAGGGATTGATCAATGCCATGTGCGTGTATATACTGACGGCGTTGAATCCTGCGGCCTTGATCTTTTGAAGAACATCGAGCCATAATCCAGGAACTGGCAAACGGAAGGGGTGAAACTCTCCAGAACTGACGAACTGCGATGAACACAACGCACAAAGTATGCAGTTTATGAGTGGACATACTGAATGAAGACGCGTTGTCCTTTCAGTACCAGACTGTACCCGTCCCACAAAACGTCGTTTGTACGTCCGTTCCCACTGAGCTCCGTAGTTATCGTAGGGTTTTCGACGATTTGCTCTCTACAGCCACCACCGACTATGCTGCCAGTCAGGGATGTGCCAGACCAGACGGTTGAGGGCTTCAAAGGCGACACGAGGAGACATAGTAACACTGAAAAGAGCACGACGAATACCCATGGCATTGAAATACTAGTAGCTCCCTTCCGCTTGGCACTGGTAGTAGCACTACCTAGAGGTAGTATGCCATCTTCTGCCTTCGAGTAGGTGCGCCGCTTCGTCGTCTCAGGCTCTTTAGTATTTGAGCTCATGATGCGGTCATTCGCAAAGCAGTCGCCGTCGTCTGATGTGCTGGTTACGCGTAACTCCGCGGTGTAATGGAGTCCTGGAGGGTAGTTTTCTTCCGTACTGTCCGCCGCGCGGGGTTGGAGGCTCGTAGCAGAGTGCTTAGTGCTCAGTTCCCGCGTGAAGAACTTTGCTCGCGGCGGTATGTTTTGTAACCCTGCGCGTACTGGGGCCCTGTTGCTTATAGGTGTCTACAATTTACATGGAAGTTTCTCTAATATATATTGGAAAGGTCTCGACGAGGTCCTCACTGTTGTACTAGTGCCACTATCTTGGAACTGACCCCGAAACCTCTGGAACTACGGCTAGCACCGCGGCCTCCTCTACTGTAGCGTTGGGCTGCTCTGCATATCCGTGGCCGCAGCACGGTGCTATGCTAGAAAACCGCAGCCACGACAACGCCATACGTGACTCTTACTTTTGAGGTCGGAAAGAGGGGTATCACTGGTGATCGTCGGGAGGTAGGCGAAGTAAAGGTGAAACTTCGTTCCGCAAACCAAGCGGGTGCGTGTTCGTGTCACAGTTTCGAAGAACAGAGCCGGGCTCGAGAGCATCTTTAGATTGAACCAAGTGTGTTCAAAGACACTTTCAGATACGGGACTCGAGGTCGTCTCGCCGACAAACTTCGCGGCCTGTAAACGACTTCCCTCTAGGAGACTTCGCTGGTCAAATGAGGTTGTGTATTCACTATGTCTGTTGTCGAGTATTCGCGTCTGAGTGTTGAATGCAGCCGTGAGGAAATGAGGTTTTACGCCTTCTGCCACTTCACACGAGTCCTGAAATATTCGATAGTGGATCAGATACATAGCAGCTACGCCTACCAACAGCAAGTGCAGCGGGGAGTAAAGCAAGAGAGGGAGCAAGGGTAGAGAACTAGGCGCCGAGATGTATATATAAGATACGTTGATCGAATGGTACGTCCACCAATTTTTTCATCGTCTTGTTCAACGCGAACGCCGCACGGGTGTAATCCAGACGACCAGACTCGTCCTTCATGTTATCGTAAAACATCGACGTGATCTTGTTCGTCTCACCATCGTCAACCGCCCACATCGTCCCGATGACAGAACGAAACCCTGCGAACTGCATCGCCGACGCCAGATGGATCACCTCGTCGGGACTCTCTTCGTCCCCAACGGTCGTATGACAGGCGGAGAGGTAAGCAAACTCGGGATTCTCTAGATTGCACTGGATGATTTGTTGGACAGTGAAGCGTCCGTCGTGGAGAGCGAACGCAGACTCGAACGGTTGTTTGCGGTTGGGAATACCATGACATGCGAAGTGTGCCCAGTCGCTCTTGCCGATTTCTTCTGTGATCCGGGCGATGCAGGATTCTGGACCCTCGATACGTGTGAATGTGGCGAGGCCATCGATGCGCTGACCAATGTTGGCCAGTTCGGCGCCGACAGAAACGAGTTCGCTCTCGCCAATGGCTGTCGCTTGACCTATAGCAACGAAGCGTTTCGTTTTTGTTGCAGTACGCGAGAGATCGCGCCGTCTGGCACGATTGAGGGCAGTAAGAGTGGGGGTATAAGACGAGATGTACAGATCAACGAGTTTCTGTTGACCCTTCCTGAACGGACCGGCGGCGTGCAGGGGAAGAAGAGAGAACTCGGCAGTGGGGCACCACCAAATACGTGATCGAAGTGGACGTATCGTCCGGAGGAAATCGACTATGGGGGAAATGATATCGTCCCAGAGTTTCCGTAAGCTGATGCAGAGATCTCTCGTCATGTCCATTGACTTTGCGCGCACAGTCAAAGCACGGAACTTCAATGACATTTCTCGAACATCTTCCTGTGTGATTGATAATGGAATGTGAACGGGATCCTGGTCGACTAAGACGACGAGAGCATCACAGCCATACTCGCTCGCATTTACAATGATAACAGGACCCTCGCGGGCTGCCTGTTGGAGATCAGAGAAGAGCGAGGGGAGAAGGAAACGTGAGAGGCCGGGCAACTTGCGAATATAGGTCACGGTTCTTTCTAATTCAACATTGAGACTGCACACCCGATCATGCTGATCCGCATCTGGTGAACTGAGGGTATTGCGAATGCGCAAAGTCAGCTGCGTGAACTCGTCTGCCAAGATCTTCCCTTCTGAGCCAGATGCAATGACATCATCTAGTGGGGAGCGGAGGCGAGTGAGCTGGCTCCAAAAGACACCTCGGCCTTGTTCCAGAAGCTCGACTGCTTTTGTAGGAGAGTGGTTGCGAAGACAAGCCGAGAAGGCATCCACGGCAAGTGAGGACGTGAGGATTTTGAAGACGGTAAGATGTCGAGGTAAGGACGGCAGCGTGGCCAGATGATGAATAAGCAATTGAAGAGACGTCTCGTATGCTAGAAGTGTCGTGGGATGCTGGAACTCTTCAGCTACACGGATCCATGCTCTTGCGGCGGACAGATCAGTGGAAAATACCGTTGGTGGCACATGTGCCAGCGTAGCATAGAGGCTGAATAGCTCCTCCTTGTCCTCGAGTTGACTTGATTGTGTGAACCGAGTACGGAGATAGCTTGCAACGTTGTTCAATGACTGTGATCGGTCCGGGTGCCCCAGTGAGCGGAGTGCCAGTGTATCACTGGTGAGGGCAATGGCCTCATTGAGGTCCTCCATTTCCCCGACCTTGTTGTACCGAGTGGAGAGTTCAACTGCGAGGTTGTTCAAAGACATTGATCGACCTGGGTGCCCCGGTGGGCGAAGTGCCAGTGCATCGCGATCGAGGACAATAGCCTCGTTGAGGTCCTCCACTGCCCCGAGTTGCTTGTACCGAGCAGAGAGATCAGCTGCGAGGTTGTTCAACGACATTGACCGATCTGGGTGGCCCGGTGGACGAAGTGCCAGTGCATCTCGCTCAAGGACAATGGCCTCGTTGAGGTCCTCCATCGCACCGAGTTGGCTGTACCGAGTGGAGAGACGAACCGCGAGGTTGTTCAATGACATCGACCGATCTGGGTGCCCGGGGGGGCGAAGCGCCAGTGCATCGCGGCCGAGGGAAATGGCCTCGTCGAGGTCTTCCATTGCCCCGAGCTGGTCATACCGAGTGGAGAGATGAACTGCGAGGTTGTCCAAGGACGTTGACCAATCTGGGTGCCCTGGTGGACGAAGCGCCAGGGCATCTCGGTCAAGGACAATGGCCTCATTGAGGTCCACCATTGTCCCGAGCTGGTTATACCGAGTGGAGAGACAAATTGCGAGGTTATTCAAGGATGTTGACCGATGTGGGTGCCCCGGTGAACGAAGCTCCAGTGCACCTCGGTTAAGCAGAATGGCCTCGTTGAGGTCCTCCATTGCCCCGAGCTGGTTGTACCGAGTGGAGAGACAAGCTGCGAGGTCGCTCAAGGACGTTGATCGATCTGGGTGCCTTGGTGGGCGAAGTGCCAGTGCACCTCGGTCAAGCAGAATGGCCTCGTTGAGGTCCTCTATTGCCCCGAGCTGGTTGTATCGAGTGAAGAGATGAAGGCCGAAGTTGTTTAAGGACATTGACCGATCTGGGTGCCCTGGTGGGCGAAGTGCTAGTGCATCTCGATCGAGGACAATGGCCTCG
>JBBPRX010000114.1:0-24473 GCA_038093195.1 Boletus fagicola
ACCCTCAGCCCAGACAGCACCAGCCCAGTTGGAGCTGTACTCTACGTTGGAGACAGCGCCAGCAGGCGACTCGATACGGTTGATGGGTTGCGACTGGCGGTTCTCGCGACGACGAGCAAGGCGAGCCTCCAGCCGAGAGGAAGGAACGGCCAGAGCCGCAGAGGCGAGCAAAAGGTTACTGAGGAGGGCGAACTTGGAGACCATGATGAGGATAGGGGAACTGTGGATCGTCGATACAGCGAGAGCCTGAGATGGAGAGAGAATATCCTGCAACATTTATACCTTTAACACACGTCCTGATGTTCTCATGAAAAGAAGTTGGTAGGTATGCTCTTCCTGGGGAAACAGATGGTTTCCAGAACGCCAACCCATTCTGATCCTGGTTTCTGTGCACCTGTGACCGACAAAAGATGTTCGTGATGTCTACCGTGTGCTTCTATCTTTGCTTCAGATCGATTTTCTAGTGTTCATGGAAAAATAAAAAGCCAAGGCACTATGCATCTGCATTTGCGATGAGAAAATGATGAAAGGTGGCCAATCGGGATAAAGAGGTGCCCTATCTCAGATATGAGTTGAAGCAAAAGGCAACCAGCACATGGATGCAAGAGCCTCACCTTCTACCGATATTCCCCCGACGCGTGGAGTAAGTAGAACTTTGCGATACGCGACCGGGTGAGGACGCAATTCTGGCCGTATAACACAGCAAAAGTGCAGCTTGGCAGAGTCGGCACATGTACTAGTAGGGCGATATACTCTTGGCAGGTCGATGTATCTGGATGTCAAATTCAGTGGGTCGGCGGCCCAACGCCGGCGGCCCCCACCTGCGCTGTGAGCCCGCATACAGTGTTGCTGTGGGCCCTGTGACGAGTTTACTCGCCTGAAATAAGACCTCATCGTGGACCACGCGAATGCAAGAGCCCAAACTTGGAAGACTCGCTAAATATAAGAGCCCACGGGCGACATGGCGGCGAGGAAAGGGCTGGCTCAAACTTTCCTCTTGGTTTGATGTTGACATTAATGACAGCCCGCGTGAGTCACACGCCGTGCCAAGTTGCCAGCGTGAAGCCCAACCGGGTCCGCTGGCACGGTGAGTCACATCTTCCTTGAAGGTGCATCAGGGGGTGCGACGGCCCGGGGTCCCGTTTGGAGGTGTTGGAGTTCCCGTGTCATGCGACTCATGCCCGGGCCCCTGCATAATTTGAGCTAACACAGCTGATCATCGATCAGGCCCATACTTACATCAATGTAGTGTATCAACCAAGCAGCAACATGATCGTGGAGTTATCCACACAGCTACGGTACATCACAAAGCCTACTGTAGATATGTGTGGGTACTACTCATAATCCGTTGTTCGTGTGTGCGTGTTCCAAGTATACTACTACCTGTGAGAAGTCGGCACCCAGCATATGCTGCTTCCCCACATGACGAAGTCCCGGCTTGGACCGTTAAGCCCCACCAGATTGACAGTAGCATCGTTATGATATCATGATGTGATCTCCTTTATCCGCTTCCTTTCTGCTCTCTTGCCATGGCGAGCACCTTCTCCACCAACAGCATCACGACTTTCTCGTCGCTTTCGTTTCTGTGTCTTTTCAAGTCGCTCTGCCTCTTCTTTGGCGCGCTTCGCTTTCTGGGTCGCCTGGGCTGCATCCGTGAGCCTCGCAAGGTGCTTAAACCCATCTTCGTCACTCTCGTCATCGTCCTCCTCTTCTTCTTCGCCATTTTCGACATGAGCTTCAACTTCCGATGTCTCGTCCTGGCGAAAAGCGGGAGAAGAGGCTCTCTTCTCGGGGTGTGGGACATGTTCAGGGGAGAAGGGGTCCGGTTGGATAGACCCTTGTAGTGACAACATCTCGTTTGCTACCGTCAGTCTGTCGAACCGTGTGTTCAATAAGGCACCCATAGAGTAGAATAGCCAAGGTAGATTCAAGGGGAGAAGAACATACCCGATCACTGTGAATTTGACGTAACCATCCGGATCACCAAGTTTTGATCCTGTCAAATGGTGTACCCAGCAACCACTACTTTCCGCTGCTCGGGTCTCTCCAGACACTTTCGGCCCGGTGGAATCGATCATCTCTACGTCTCCCTCTCTGTCAGCTGCGCCTTTTAATCCACCGCCTGTATCCCAGTCCCTTCCCTCTCCAAACTCTGGGTCATTTTCTGCTGGCCCATACTCGAACAACCACTGGTCCTGTGGAATATGATGTCGAGGGATCGAGACATTGAAGGTGCGGTGGACAAGAAGGGAAGCATGATCAGGAGAACACACGTTTATTCTACCCACTGCACAATAGTAGAACAATGGTGTTCATCCATCGCGGAAGGAAGGAATGGTTACTGTATAAGTACGAGCAATGAACGTGATCAAGAAGAATAATGCATACCTAGTTTCATTGAAACTCGGGGGCCCCACACGGTCGCATCGAAGCTCACGTTACACACAGCAAAAGGGCAATCACCACGTATAGTTGCAGTCTGGCTCAGAAACCGTATGTTTGAATGCGCCAAGAGTACGCCTTGCAGGGATGGTATATATCTAATCATTGAAGGAGGTAATTACCGATTAGCGCCTGCTCATCAACGAAGGAGGCGTGCAGTCACAGATACCAACGCTCACCGCATAACCATACTATCTAGCATTTCTTCCACCCCAGCGCGGAGATCGGAGGCAAAGACAGGGGGGATGGAAAGAACGAGGCTGGCGTTGATTACGCGGAACTCAGTCGGGTGGTCCAACGTGCGTGATTTCCCTTTGTCTTTGGGAGATTTTGGCTTCCGCTTTTGCGACGACAAAGCATCTTCCGAGGGAGGTGCGACCGATTGAGCCGTTGCCTTGTGTCGTTTTTCTTTCTTCTTCTGTGATGCACGGGGAGTTGTGTCGAGATCTTCTGTAGGGCGGTGTTTCCGCTTTTTGGACTGAGAACCTGAAAGTACACCAGTCATGGTCACCAACGGTTAGTACTTGACCTGGTGTAAGTACAGGGTCCGAAGACAAATTTTGATGATCACGTGATTTATGTCGACGACCATAACCGTTCTGCGAACTTCGAAGGAGTGAGCCCATTCGACTTTGACTCCATGGTATTATGTAGCTCCACTGAGACAAACATGTCACTTACATTCCTATCTAGTCCGTGCCAAGGCTCATTGGGCAAATTATCTTTACTGGCGCACAAATATTCGGAAAGGCTCTCGCCGCAGCTGGCAAACAAGCTGTTCAAAGTACGATGCACGTCTTCCGTTTAATTGAATGGTACCACTGACACACGTTGTGCCTTGGCTCAACTCCTCGTGTGTCGTGCTTTCTCCTCTCAGATGCCAAACACCGTCCAGAGGCACTCAGCTCTGATGTCGGAGGCGTACGCAATGCTACTTCCGGTTCGGCAACCGACAAGTTGACGCGCGAACATCGTATGACATTGGATGAGGCTCATCTCATTCTGAACTTGAAACGTGAGGAAGCTATGGAGAATATGATGAAGGCGAGTGGATAACCAGTTATCTACAAACGAGACAGAGCAACTGACCGTGTGCTTGCTTAGAATTACGAGCATTTGTTCAAAGTAAACGCCCCTCGACCTGCGCCAGACCCACCAGCATCCGGTTCACGAGCTGGTAGAACGCCGCCGCCGCCCGCACATTCACATTACCTACAGTCAAAGGTGGTTCGTGCACGTGAACGGATGGAGGCAGAAATGCGTGTCGCTCGGGAGGATGTACCAGCTGGGGCGACAAAACCGGGGACCGAGTCAAATACACCGGGACCAGGACCAAGCTAAACACCCCGTGGACTTCTTATCATACTTTATGACATATTCCCTACCATTGCTAGATAGATCACCTGCCATCCCCATTCATTCCTGTTTTTCAAGCATACACCATCACGATCGCAACTAATGATAGTTGACATTGCAGAATCCGTCGCTGAGATTACATTTTATCGTATAAAACTGCCCGAGACAAAATATATTAGTAGATATAACGGCTACAGAGGATGCAAGAGGATTATAAATGAACTGGCTATCATACAAATATCCGATCGGAGGGAATGTTCATGTTTTTCTTTTTCTGCTTCTTCCATCACTATACCTTGGCCTGCGACTGACGCCAGGCTTGAACCTGTCTGCTTCGAACAAACCACTGGAAGATCGGCAGAGTGATGCACGAAACTGCAATCCACGCAAACTGTATGCCAAAGTTGAGTCCAACTGGAAACAGAGGATAGTCAGGACAGATCTTTTCCCCTTGGTTGTTGAACGTACTCTCGTTTTTCGTATTGAAGACGACCGTGCGGACGGTATTGGAGACGTTGTAGAACGGCATGGCATACCCATATCGAAATACGATCGGAAGCATTTCGACGGGGTAGTATGACACGGAAACATTGACTATGCAAAGTTGTGGTTATGAGACACCGGGCGGTTGCGTAAAAACAATAACCTACCGATAATCCACAGGACAAGAAAGACTGGGACGAACTTGACCGTCATAAGGGTGATCATGGACTCCAATGCGAACCCCCTATCTGCTCATGAGAATGACAACTATTTGGCAGGCGGGGAGAAACGTGCAACGCAGCCATCGCCACCCAGGACATCATCCAATAAATAACGAAACCAGCACCGCCATAACTATGCGAGCATCAGTACGCGCTCTGAAAATAGTAAAACCGACTCACTATCGTGCAAATGGAACACCGAATGCCAGACTCAACAAACAATACACGAGCTGCAAGCATGTGAGTTTGAGAGAAGTATGCAAAAGTTTGCTCACCGAGATGAAGAAGTACAGGATGAAGGGCCACAACAAGCGCATCAATATTAATGACCTCAGTGTCAAACGCCTACCGAAGCCACTTTGGGCATCCGCAGCCAAAAGGTGGTTCTGAAGGAATGAAATTAAATTAGCCCGAGTGGCAACTTATTGAATCGGACTTACTGTTAATATGAACTACACAACAACCAGTCAGCAGGCTTAATAGTGTGGTAAAGCATGCCTACCGCGAGGATCATGAGATATATAAGTCCGACAAAATCAACAGCGGATGCCCTGGAAAGGGTTAGTAACATTCGTCTCACATGCGATGAGGACATACGCAGGAACGTCGAATGGCCTGAGGTCGTACACTACGTAGTTAACAGGTAGTGTCACAAGGGACGGTGCGGTGCTCATCAGGCCAGGAAGGTTCGGATGGGATGCCAATTGCCCCGCAAAAGTTATACCGAACGCCTGCGTGATGTTCGTGAGTATCGCCTGTACCTATAAGCCATTAATGTGTCATCGAACATCCAATGCGTCAGAGAAGACCCTTACCATCGGAGAAATGATGGTGCGGCTGGAAGAAGGACATCACCAGGTGTCACCTGAGCGTCAAGGTATGAATACTCACTACGCGGCTTCGTTCCTTGCGTCTGTCAGGTATGCACTGATTGCCTGAGAAGTATTATACGTTGCATCGGTGGAGTTTATTGCCGTGAGTAAGTTGGAGGTCGCACCCGGGTTAACTAAAGACGATGCGTCAGACGACTCCAAAGCTCAAAGCGCGAGGACATGTACCAGTTACGGCCACCCAACAACGATGATCAAGAAGAGCCATCTGAACGTCCGATGGTCCGTTCGGAAATTCCGACGGGTCTTGCACCAACCATGATAATTGCTCGTGGCCGTGTAACGTCGAGAATGCTTGCGTCACCGCCTGGCCAATCTGTCCTCCGTCAAAATCCTACGACAGACTTAGCGAACGCCCCGAATCCAAGTTTGGCAGATGTACTTACTACAACAAACCCAGATAGGTTATGAATATTCCCAAAAGACCTGCCAAGAGCTGCCCAATAGATCGACAAGATGGCCAATATAATAAATATCAGGAGCCCGAAAGCTGCAAGACTAATCTTCAGCCAGATCCTCCTGGCCGCAACGGTACCCTTGTCCATGTCGAGAAGTTCATGGGAGAACGGCCGGTCCTGCGTCCCGATCAGCACGACACTGAAAAACAAGAAAGAACACCGCTATACTATCTCATCCGATGGGGTGTAACCGTTATCTGATTCGAGCGGTTGCCCGGGATTTGCTAGTAGCATCATTAACGACTCGGTGGTACGGAATGAGCAGACTCATTGACAATGGTTGCAAAGCAGGCTGACTTATTAAGCGATGACTTCAGTAAAGGGGTTCTAGCAACTATAAGATAATGAATGCATGCCAGTGGATTAACGGTGTTGTCGCAGACTCATGTCCCGCCTTCAATCCCATACTCGCAGGAGCAAATCAGTGCATGTCCAAAAGAATGTCGTTAACGCGAACAGATGGCGGTATCAGTTCGTCCGATATGTAGAATATTACATCACGAATCGCTTCCCTTTGAATATCGTATCTTCCCTTCGCAAGCAAATCTAAAGGAGGACGCTACAAAAATCAACGACGTCGTCTCCGCCTGGATTTCTTTGGTGGTTCTTCATCAATTTCAACGCGGGATTGACAAACCGGACATCGACCAGAAACGTCAGTTAACCAGGGATCGATGCAAGTTTTCTGTTTAACGATTCAGAAGCAAATAGTATAAAACATCAGGGTGCTCACGTGGAAGACATGACCACAGGCCAGCAGACGTAATGGCTGGGGACCTTCGCCAGCATCTTCGAGCCGAGGCAGTGCGTCTCGGTCTTCTTCGGTGATGTTTTCAACTGGAATTACCACCTCCTCTTCGCGGGGCGGTGGTAGGGCGACCGATGCGTCGTCACGATCGGGATCTTGTTGAGGAGCTGCAGAAAGTCTCCTTGGCTCTTCAAAGTCCATTAGACAAATCGCACACGCAGCACGATTGCCTTCTAGCCTGACAAAGGGAAATTCACACTCCTCCCAGTTATCCTCCCATGTCTCGGGTTCTTTAATTGTATCAGGCATTGACACCTTGACACCCCGATCCTTGGCGTTGGCATCCATCGAATTGTCCTTCTTCGAAATCCTTCTACGGAAAAACGCAAATCTCTTTCTCGATGTGGGTTCGGGTAGCTTGGGAGGATAGGTGTGAATAGGCTTCGGTAGGGAAATGGGTGCTGACGTGCCATCGGGCGGGGGCGGGATGTAGATAACGAGGGGGATGCGGTCGACGAGTGACTTTGGGAGCTTCCCGATATCGGGCTTGATGTAATGCGGATTCTGTAGCGGATGACGGCCCAAGCAAAGCAATATGATACTGTAGAAAAGCTTCAAAAAGATAACTTCAGCTTCACGCGGAGCAGGAATTGTCGCGGGACTGACCATGATGAACGGCAAAACCATGAATACAAGAAAACCAAAGAGAACGACTTCCAAAACGAGCAAGTACATGGTACACAAAATTCCAAAAGTAAGCCACCAGACAAGAGGGGCAGAAAGGCGGCATGAGTTTACTGAAGTATACTCGAGGATGTGGGCGGTCAAGAACCATGCCAGAGTGAACATGGACAAAAAGAGGGACAATCTGACACCAAGTCAATTTCGGCTGCGGATAAAGTGTATGTTGACAAACCGCGCATAGATATGGTTGTAGGGTACTGGGGGATCTTCTGAGTTGGTGCCCGTGGACGTCCCTCTGTCTTGTTGCCTTCGAAGCCTTGAGTCTCCGGGGCGCGTGGGTTGAGCCTCGCCTGGCTGTGTCGTTGACTCAGAGTCTTCCCTTGGGGCGTTATCCCTAGATCTTAATGAGAAAACATGGACTATAGTGGAACAATATCAACCCACGCTGCCCGTATGCGGAGGTAGTTCCAATATGTCAACCCAGACGACAATGCAAGTCGCACCAACCAAATACTATTCCAGGCAACCAAAGGCCGTCCGCAAGCATGAATTTGATCGATCGTAAGATCCTGTGGGCTCTTGATCACTGAAGCAGCGCTGAGGAGCGCTATGACAGTGGCGGCCTAACGATCCGCCAGGGTAAGAAGGGTACTTTGGGACAAAGGGAAACTAACCTGGAGGAAGTTATAAGCCAAAGTTCCGACTAGCGATACCAACGCCTTTCTGGTCCTAGATGCATCTGGTCCCATGCCTATCAACTCTTTCAGCCTCTGGAAGAATGGCCTCGAAGGCGGCCGGCCAGTTTGCGGCGGTGCTGGCGCTGGACGGGTTCCACTGGGGGTTTGGCTGGCCTGCCTGAGCCATGAAGTCGGTCTTGCAGACAATTAGCGATCGACCGAGAAACAATTTTAAAATCTGATTTACTCTGCGGGGTCTACATTGTTTATTGGCGAGGAAGGAGTTGTTTCTAGACCACGTTGTACGGAGCGCCCAGATATCCGAGCTCTTGCGGGTTGTGTTACGGTAGGGATGTCCCCAGTTGACTGGGTGCGGCGGAGCGATTGTGAATCGAGGGCAGGAGTATTAGACATAGTGAATGCTTAGAGAGGAGGAGCAACGAGGAAGGATGAGGTTCGGGGATAGACGCCTGCGGCGTGTGCTAGTGCCTGAGCTGAGGGATCAAAGAGAACTGCTGTTGCCCAACACCTCGCCGTACATCCACGTCGGTGCTAGTCCCCGAGTGCGCAGCGTGTCGTCAAAAAGTAGACAACGAAACTGGCGAGCGATTCTAATAGTAGGACGAGACAAAGTCTTGCGACGAGAAGGCGCTGGAAGTCCAGCCACGGCACACACACGGCACTCCTTTTGTTTATGTACACAACATCTGGACAGTTCTCTTTAGAATGATCAAGCTCGTCACTTTCGATGCCCTTCATACCCTCATTACACCCAGAAGGCCCATCTATGTCCAATACTCGGAGGTCTTCGCACCATTCCTGGGTGTTCTAAGTTCAAGTGCCCTTCAGCACTCGTTCAAAGCCAGTAGGTTAGCTTGTCCAGTCGCTTACGTCCCACCCACCTCTGTTTCGAGGCCTGAAGCAAGTGCAAGAGGACAAACCTGCCTACCACAGCCGGTTCGGTGCTCATGGATGGTGGTCTGAGGTCATTAAGAGGACAGCCATAGGAGCAGGTGCTAATCCGCAAGGTATGCGGCCATTTCGTCTCCACACCAGAAACACATGGGCCCTGACAGGGTGCATGCAGCAGTGGAAGCGTCCCTGGACGAAATTGTACTTCAGCTCATGGGCCGCTTCAGTTCCAGTGAAGGATACAGGCTCTTTGATGATGCACTTCCCGTACGTATGTCGTGAGCTCATTGCTCTCACGTTGTCTGGCATCTCTGATGCGCAAACCCCCAGTACGTGGACTGCAAGAAATGGACGTTCGCACGGCGCTAATTAGCAATTCAGATGCAAGAATGCGTATGTTCTAGCATATAATATATTTAGTATACCAGAATGGTTGGCCCTGTTGATGCTACGACCACAGGTCTCGTTCTCGCTGACCTCGGGATATCCCCGTTTCTGCATCCTCTGGTCCTGAGTGAAGAGGAAGGTGTCGAGAAACCCGATGCAGAGATATTCCGATGAACTTTCGAGCAATCCCTTGGCAACACGGCTCGTTTAGACCAGGGTGTACATGTGGGCGATGAACTTCAATGGTAAGCTTGCCTAGCTCTCTTCTCTAATTTGATAGCAACCATCACAAGCGATTTTTACGGAGCCCAGGCTGCTGGAATGCAAGCGCTACTGATCAGACGACCTAGCCCTGATGGAGATCAGGAAAACAAAAAAGCAGACGAAGATCTTCGAAACGTTAGGGTTGTCTCCAGCTTACATGAAGTGGTTAACTGGGTGAGATCGCAAACTGCGGCGTAGACTACTCGGACGTGCAACTGCTAGGGGATACTTGCGTTAGCTAGGTTTAGGATTGACGTTAAACAGTATAACAACTTGTGTCATTGGGAATTGATATTCACATTATTGACTACAGTAAGAGACACGACATTCAACGTTTCAAAATTTCACCCTTGAGCTGATTTACATCTCGAAGGGGTGGTGAGTTGTTTCCTGACACACGGATGCTTCCAGTTGAAATCCACTTCGATGGAGTTCCGAACAGCCTGTAATCCAGACTTCTGGGTTGCGCGAGCTGCATGCAATCTTAGCCGGACACTGAGATTTATAAATAATCATACCTCCAAGGCAATCTTGCATCGGGTGGAGCCGAAGGCCAGGGGGAGTCAGTGCTACCAATCAATTCACCATTGATCATGGAATCTAGATAATGAAGATTTAAAGGAACACAGGGATGGGCGAATTGTAGGATTTATCTATTCGACAGTGCGAAATCCTTTGCGATGTCGAAGAAATAAGGTACATTCCATAGATGACTTGTTGCAGAGTCGTCGTCACTTGCTCTTGCAGGAATAATCCGAATGGATATGTTGCATCCGGAAATTTCTGGATATAAATTGGGAGCGAAACGCCGAAACGTGCAACCTGGGACTGATGCTTGCGCTGCTACAATAAGCTGGAAGACATTAGGTGGATATAATACATAGGAAAAGTGCGAGCGACGATTTGAAACTGCATTAGAAAGAACCAATGTCTGACCACGAGTTCTCTTTCAGTGGCTTCAGGTAGTCCATTCTCATCACAGTTTTCTCTCTAGGCAAGACTATGTCTTGGATTTTTTCGCCCTGCTTGAGCATCGTCCAACGTATGACACGGGGGTCTCGCCGTAGTTTGACAGCCAACGAATTGAGGGTCCTCGGTGACGTGTCAAAGTACATGGTCCAATAGCTGGAATATGCCGTCAGAAACAGAAATGAAACGTTGGATGAAAACTCACTCTCCGATGGTCTGGCTTTTTTTATGTCTCCTCATCGCTTGAGGTAGTGTTTGGGTTCCCCAGCTTTCGATATTCCGAACAACTCCACCCTGGTCCATCACATGGCGCGCAGACATTGTTACTAGGTCTTTGATGTGTCTCTAAACAGTCTGGTTAGTCGAGTTGAAGCGTTGCACTGGGAAGCATGTAGCGCGTACATATTCCCTGAAATGAGCGGATATACATAGCATCTTGTAGAATGGCATTGTCAGGAAATCTTTTGGCTTCTGAGTCTTGACGGCGATAATGCACTGGTAGGTATTACTAGCCTCGGACGGACTTTGTGGATGTTCAAACGCTCAACCTCCGAGTGGTCCAAATGAACGGATTACTAAGCAGAACGGGATATATTGTGGTCACATAGATTTTTGGCAAACCCGAGGGTTGAAACCGGTCATATTTTGATCCTGTCCATCGACTCGGCCCGTCGGCCAGATCGGTTCATCAGCTGGAGTCAAGTTGAGCTTCAAAGCTTCGCTACTCTCGCAAGCACAACCATCCTCACGTCGTCGCTGAGCTACGCAGGCATCGGCGGCTTGTTTTTTAATTTCCGACAGACTCTGAATGTCGTCGAGGCGCGGTTGGTCAACTGTCCCGAGAAGTTTTGTGGCCAAGCACGTGTCTAACTTATCGGTAAGTACTTGTCTTCGACTGGTGATTGCGGCCCGCATGTTCTCGGAATTGAGAAAATCGTATTCGATGAGATCCCCCCTCACGCGATACGTTGGGTTGGACCGTAGCCTCGGAGCGATCATTCCTTTTCACGACGACCACTCCCAAGTCGCCCACCTATCGCAAAATAGAACGCTCCGCAAGACAGATCATTGCCCGATTTTGGAGTCGCTGGCAAGACTGGTCTATCCGATTACCTATCCCTTTCGGCAGCCAGACTTGACGTGTCCCAAATGCCCGGAAGCACCACGGATGGAAGGGTTCTGTGCTTGCGTAAGGTGGGCGGATTTGTAACCAGAGAGTGCTTCTCCGGTGATAAATGAAATTGATATAGAGAAATCCGGTGGTATTTCGCGTCATCCAAATAATGGTGCGATAGCTACGGACACGTACCTGAGGAGGATTGCACTGAGAATTCTGGCCATTTTTGCAGACTCGGTATATTTCCGTGAACGACCAGTAATCAACTTATTGCATAGGTCTGTCACGTCTCGGTTTTGGCTGCTTATTTATCGTAGCCAAACCCGATGCGCTCACTCAACGCCGTTCAGTCTCTCCGATGTCTCGCCGCAGCTGGGCATCGCGGAGATGGGCTCGCACCAACATGAGCCAAGACCATTCACAGGTCTCAGATCAGCGCTTCAGCCTTGTGCCGCAGGCCGTCGGTGGTGATCAGGGTTGCTTCAATAATCCGTTCTCTGTCAACCCTGTCCTTCTATCCTTGCGTCACCACCGATCGTCCTTTCCGTGTCTGCGTCTGTTTCCTGGTCTGATCAAGTTCTGGTAAGACTGTTAATCTAACTAGAAAGCGCCGTAGAATCACCCGGTGTGGCACAAGAGTTGCTATATTAATGTGTGATGTGTTCGCATCCATCCTTTTCTTCCCCAAGCGGTTTGGAAGTCTCCCTGTGTACTTGTAACGCAGCTCGTTTCTCCCGTGGTACCTGGTCCATTTTCATGCCCCTTGTATCGCCATCGAGTGCAGTGTCAGTCATGTCTCCGGTTTCCTGACTCTGGTTTCTTACTTCCCCCTTCCATATTCTCCGTCCCGCGTGCATGCGCGGAGGTGCGCGAGATCCTACCTTCTTGCAGCATCGCTTCTCTGTACGTCAATTCGGCCCATCAAATTAATCGCGCGTTCTGCCTATCCAATTCCCAGTTATTCCTTTTCTATCACCAAGCTTCTCCTTTCCCCTTCTTAAAGCATCGTTCGCGTGCGCAGACACCTTTTCGAGCTTCATCCACTCCCCCCATCATGTCTGCTTCGCTGCGCCTTGCAGCAGAGGGTAACACTCGTCCTCCACGCCTCCAGCCTTCTCCATCCCTCCCAAATTTGCGGTGCGTCCAAATGTAGTGTCGTATGTATTCGGGTCTCTCTTACTGCCGCACCCACGTGACACAGCACTCGCAATATTTCTTCTGACCCTCAATTGACGCATCCACAGCCAACCACGCATAAATCCTCGTCTCAGATCCCATCCTTGAGTCCCGCAAAATTACCGTCCAAACTTTCGATAAAAGACGGCGACCTGCACCCAGTCAAACGATCCCGTCAGCAGTCGAAGAACCAACACTATCTAACGCCGCCTCTCACCCCTTCCTCGTCACTCAGAAGTGACAGTACGGATCCAGATTCAACAGACCTGAGCCCCCCTAGCGACGAGCAACCTACGTCCCCCTCCCAAAACCTTCTCTCCAGCGATTCTGCTGAAAGCCGTTTCTTGATTGTGAATCTCTTGCTGTGTCACACGCGGGCTAAACTGATAGTGAAAATTCAGATTGGGAACGTTCCAAACGACCTTTCCGAGGACGTAATTGGTCCGTGTTTCCACTCACTGGCAGCACTTCCGGATGGCTCGTCCCTGGCTCGGCCAAACTCGCAAGGTGTCTCGAATACAGGGAACGTCATTCAGACCATCTATTACCGCTTCCAAGAAAAACGCGCCATTATCCTCGCGTTCTACGACATACGTGACGCAGAAAGAGTTAAACGCCTTATAGAAGCTAATGGCTCGCATCCACATTACGGTTCTGATGCGGACGACAAACAGAGGCCCTCATACGAGACCACCGTTGGCAGCCCGTGGGTGGAGGCGTTGACTTGCTTGTTCGTGACTCCAGATCATTTCCTACAAGTAGGTCTGTCTTGGTATTCCGTACCGCAGCGTTCTCAACCTCCCCAGCTCCTTGGTCAGTCAGCGTCAGCCGCCATGACACACACAGAGGGCGCATTTTGTGTGTCAGTGGGTGGAATGATGGCAGAGCGTGATCACAACTATTCCAGCTGGAGCAGAGTTCGCTTCTTTGTGCCCGTAAAACTCAAAAGCGAGCTGGCAAAGTATGGAGAACTCAAGTCTTTCCGCCTCCTGAAAGAGGACGAAGAGAAATGCAATCAGGTATGTTTTACTTTGAAGGATACCATTACACGCGTACGGCACTTGGATTTCCGACATGGCTGCTTATTTTATTTTATTTCTCTTCCCGTCGATTCGCGTCTAACCATTTTGTACACTGGCCAGCTTTTCATGGTCGAATACTACGACATTCGCGCGGGGGAGTTAGCATGGGAAAGTCTGGACGGACGGGTAGTTGAGAACATGAAACTTCGGCTCATTCAACGAGATGTCTTACGTGGTGGATGTGGTGCGCCACGGGATCTAGAAAAAGAAGATTTGGCTGGCCTAGAAGGTCATGTCGGAGGTGGACATGCCGCGGAGCCGAATACGCCCACGGCTTCCACGTACTTATCGCAGTCGCAAACGATCACGACCTCGAGCGGCGTTCCTTTCCCTCTCCTGAATGACGCAGGGGCCTGCGACTATCCGAGGTCTCGCGAACACGAAGGAGCCAACATCATCAGCCTGGATGCAGGCTCAGCTGTAAACAGTCATAAGTCCCCCATTCCTGATCGCCAGAAACCCACCTCTCGTTATCCTGTGGACAGCATCGAGACCACCACGGACGAAGCATTTTCCGTTGACCATCCTCACGAGCGCACTGGCCCCTTCGTCCCCGATCAGTTCGGTAGACGTGGATCGAACAATCTCTTTTTTGACGCTGTTCGTTCCCGCCCGCATCACAGGCTGGCTGACACAGATTACATGCGGACTGCCAGCATGAACCCCATTGCCTTTGATCGCCCACAGGTTTGTCCTTTTGAGGTTGCTCAGGTGGCTGGTGGCGCGACCGACCTGTGCACCCCACCATGTCTGGGAGCCCAGCCACACTTCGTACATGACTATTTCACTCATACCGACCGATACGCTGGGGATACACCTATGCAGCCCCCCTGGGTCTCTTCGTCTCTTGCTCACGGCATGCAATACCCGGTCTCTTCACAGTCGCCTATGCCCATGTGCTCTTCCATATACTGGGATGCGTCCACAGGCACTTGGGTCGCTTGGGGCGCGCCAAGCATCCTACCAGAGCAATGGTCTGCGTTTCCGCCCTCCCCGGGGTATTATCACGGAGCTACCTCCCAGGCTGTTTCCTATTCTTATCCACCGCATGCATCTCCGTCTCTAGCCCATCACCCATACGGCACGACGACCAACCGTATATATCCCACGACGTATCCGGCTTCTCCGCGGGCTCCTCCAGAGAACAATCAACTTGATATTCGCAAGATCGAGCAGGGCCTTGACACGCGAACCACGGTCATGATTAAGAACATCCCAAATAAAATGACGGATAAAGAGCTGATTGCGTACATCAACAAAACTTGTCCTCGGCGTATCGATTTCCTCTACCTGCGAATGGACTTCCAGAACGGTACGAAACCCATAATATTGCATGGGTCTCATGGAATTGATATTGCTTGCTCGGTAGGGTGCAACGTTGGATATGCATTCGTCAACTTTATTGGTGTAGAGGATCTCTTGCGGTTCGCAAAGACGACATTGGGTGAAAAGTGGTAAGCCATAAGCCATACCAACGACTGAGCCGGCCATGATATTATGTCACAGGAACATGTACTCCAGTGAGAAAGTGTTGCAAATGAGTTATGCAAACTACCAGTAGGTCTTTGTGCATTTAATTGTCTGACATCGCTAAAATGGATACGACATTGACAGGGGAAAAGAAGCACTTGTTGAAAAATTCAAGAATTCGTGCATCATGGACGAGCGTGAGGAGTGGCGTCCAAAGATATTCTTCTCCGATCCCGGTCCGAGACAAGGGTTCCCAGAGGAGTTCCCAAAGCCCACGCACATGCGCAGAAAGGAACGGAGCTCCTATAATCGCGGGGCACTATTTGTGCCAGGCATTAATGGCGGAACGGGATACCCCAAGACGTTCTTGAATGCCGCGAGTTCTCATCAACGTACCAATCGTTCATCAGCAACATCACAGGGCGACGAACGACAACGAAAACTCAATTATTCCACTAATGACAACAATGTGTAGTTCGGCCATGAACGTCTCTCGCACATTGTATGTGGAAGCTCCGTTTGGTTCTGATTATACCGCCATCTCGTTCTTTTACCCTGATTCCGCGCTGCTCCATCTGATCACCTTGTCCCGTTGTATACGCACTTTATTATCTTATATTTAAGCACGAACTCACCAACTGTACTCGATGTTCTGTTTCACCCGCTCTCTCGCGCATGGCTCAATCAGTTTTTCTGGCTCGGTGTCGTCTGCCTTTATCCAGTAACATCAAGCAGCGTAATTTATACCTCGAGATTTGAGAATGCATTGCAACTTTCCTTCCTCGCGAAGTAGACCTGAAATAAGCTTCGTTTTCGCCTGATCCGCGGATGATCCGCGGAACTGTAAACCTTCGCTATCCTGGAGGAAAACATTCGGAGATGAAACATACATCGACTCCGACACAAACCAGAACGATGTGGGCGGAGCGCGAGGCGATTGACTGTGTCACAGAGATTAACCTTTGTGAGGTGGAGTTTGTCAAGGTGCCAATGCTCAGTGGCACGTACAAGTGGTCAATTTAATGGGCTCTAAAGACTTCTTTGAGATGGGGGACGAGCGTCCAAATCGTCCAGTGTATTGGTGTATTGGAGATGGTCGTAGAGCCAGGAAGGTAACTTCCTATCATGAACGTAACGGAAGCAAAGTCCTTCTAACTTGCGTAGTGACAGCAGCAACTTAGCAAAGCTCCCAACGTTAACATTGGATTCCCCGCGGCCGCGTCGATGATGGAGGCAAGTGTAGGTTGTCCAAAAAAGGCAATTTATATAGAGTGACCTCTGTCGAGTTTGCAGCCACCGCCGAATCGCCGACCGACTCACGCACAACAGCGACGAGCCCGTTCTGCACACCATCGTCAGTCTTTCCGGACGTTCCATTACCATTCAAGATGGAAGCGCCGTCGTTACCCAAGGTAGAAGAGGAGAATGCTCGCACCGCACGGCGTGTGAAGCTCAAGTCCTTGAACCTCTCCCTCGACACCCCAGGTCTGTCACGGCTCTAAACGGCTCTCATATGTCTCACCGCCGCAACAGAGCCCTCGAAACTCGACTCGTCTCTCAAGCGTCACACCGCGCTCATCAAGCGCATGCGCCAATCAATCGGTTCAGATAACCGCGACCAGATCATCAAGGACATCGACTCGCTCTCACTCGAGAAATACATCGACGAGATAGCCGGCGCTGCGCTCGATGGTATCGCGCGATGCAAGACAGAGAAAGACGTCTGGTCCGCGGTGGAGGTGAGGGATCCCAAACTCTAGGCGTTTAAAATTGTGCTCACATGCTTCCAGGTCATATGCACCCTCCATAGGCGATTCCCAACTTCGTTCTCCCCCACTTTTGTTGACATGTTAGCTTCCGCAATCGTCGCTCCCTCAAGGGCAACCCTCTCCGCCCTTCCTTTCGATCAACGTGAGAAGGAGGACGCTGCAAGGATCACCCGCCAACGGCCTGTCCTTCGGGTGTGCTCCGAGCTTGCTCTCGTGGGCGTCATCAGGGATTCTCCGACCAGGAGTGGTGGCGAGTGGATAATGAAGGCTATTAAAGAATTGGTACAACATATCCTGCTCCGTCGCACGGGTCTAGACTGATATTCAACATAGTTATCAAATGATCCCACTCTGTCGTCTCTCCCTTTACTTTCAACATTCCTCAAGTCATATGCCCGTCCGTATCTCGGATTGATGCTTGCACAAACCAAGCAAATACCTAGTGACTCAGAACCTGGCACTCTGTCCTCTATCACGACAAGTGAAATTCAAGGAAGCTTTCCTCCCCTTCTTAATGAAGATGAAGAACTCGTAGAACAGGATATACGTGATCGGTTCAAGCGCATGTGTGAAGGCTACTTCGACAATGTGGCCAAGAAATTAGTTATGGAGCACAAGGTACGCGGATGCATTATCCTCCCACATTACCTGTGCTCCAACTTGGGTTATTTATAGCGCCTCCAAGAACAGGACCGTCGCAATCATGAAGCATACATTCGTTCTGGTGAAATATTCGAAGACAGGCAGCAAGCATACGAGAAAATGACCAAGGGATACGAAAAGCTCCTTGCAAGCTGCCAAACGTATGTACAAATCCTCGCTCCATGTTTACCATTAACAGCATAGCTCCAGCCTTTCTGAGTTGCTCTATCTTCCTATGCCTGCGCTGCCAACTGCCTCCCAGAAGTCGGACTCGATCCAGATAGGGTCAAGTCCTGGTGGAATACTTGCGGACGAATCGGAAGATATCTCGCTTGCGTCTGGCGGAAAGTGGGAAGATGAGGAGGAACGAAAGTTTTTCGAGGACATTCAGGACCTGAAGGATTTTGTTCCCAAGAGTGTTCTTGGTATCGAATCAGAAGAAAGAACCGACAAAGCAGCCGAGGAAGAGAGAGAGAAAGTTGAGAAGGAAAAGGCAGAAGTGGAGGCGAAGAAACTAGAACAAGAGCTTGAGGGACTTAAAGCCAATGGAGATATACATACTAATGGGAATTATCATCCCGGGGAAGGACTGGACAGCCCAAACGATGAAGAGGATGGGTAAGCCGAGCCGAGCTTTCATGGATTTCTACTCGACGTATCTCACTGTGACGCGCCAAAACTTTCAGCGCAGTCACGCCTACACCAACGTCTCCTAGACCTTCAACTCCCTCGTTGTCTCCTCAACTCGCACCGCAAGGTCCCTCACAACTTCTTACTGCCCTCTTGGCTCGCCTCCCAGATGCCACCAACCGGGCAATGATCGATCAAACCTCCGTGGACTTTGCGATTCTCAATTCCAAGGCCGCCAGAAAAAGACTCATCAAAGTGGGTTCCATTCTATGGATCTTTCCTTGGGCAGCTTGATAAGCTTAGACTAGTTCTTGACCACCATTCCGAAGAACAGAACCGACCTCCTGCCTCATTACTCCAGGCTGGTTGCCACCCTAAGTAAGTACATGCCGGACATAGGATCGGAACTAGTCGCTTCTGTGAGTCATCCCATCCAAGTCGTTACAATTTATATATTGAACGAAAGCTGACCAATGTACCAAGTTGGATGAGGAATTCCGGTATTTACAGAGGAAAAAGAACGTCGTTAAAGAGCTTGCCGAGACCCGAATCAAGGTATGTAGTTCTGTTTGGTGATGGTATATCACTTGACCCCCCACCGAAACAGAATATTGTCTTCCTGTCGAACTTGACAAAGTTCCGCATCGTGCCATCCCACTTGATATTGCACATGTTCAAAGTCTGTCTCGATGACTTCTCGGGCACAAACGTAGAAAACATGGCCCTTTTGCTTGAAGGGTGTGGACGCTTTCTTCTACGGAACGAGGATACAAGAGAAAGGTTCAGTACCATGGTACGGTTTTAGCTGCGCTTGGCATCAATTCTATCGGCAGCTTACTGTTTTCTAGCTCGAGCTCATGAAGCGCAAACAAAATATGCAACATTTTGATCAAAGGCAAATCCTCCTGCTCGAGAATGCCTATTACCAGGTTTGAACTTATATAAGCAGTCTAGGGTTGGACACTGAGTATCTATTAAGTGCAACCCCCCGGAACGTGCCCCGCGTGTTGCGAAGGAACGAACTCCGATTGAGCTTTTCATTCGCTACCTTGTATTCGATGTTCTTTCCAAGAAAACCATCGATAAGGTGCTCAAGCTCATTCGGAAATTGGATTGGGATGATCCTGTTGTACAGCGCTCTTTGCACAAGGTTTTCACGAAACCCTGGAAAATTAAATACAGCAACATTAGTTTGCTCGCGATGTTGACGTATGACCTACAGCGCTATCATCCTGCTTTCGCCATATCCGTTGTAGATCAAGTACTCGAAGACATACGTCGAGGATTGGAACAGAACGTATACAACACGAACCAGCAACGAATAGCAACGATGAAATACCTCGGAGAGTTGTACATCTACCGTCTGGTGGGCTCTAGTTTGGTGTTCGACACATTATGGTTACTTGTAACATTCGGACATCGTCGGTCTCGCTCTCATTCACACTGCATCCTCCGCACTCACATTTCGTCCTAGCTGACGGGCAGCCATTGCCGCATCAACCCAGCACACTCGATATGCCAGATGACTTTTTCAGAGTCCGCCTAGTCTGCGTGATGCTAGACACCGTTGGCATGTGTTTTGACAGGGGTAGTCAGAAAAGAAAGCTCGATAGCTTTTTGGTATTCTTCCAGGTGAACGGTCTTCATTGTTCAACTTGCAGAAACACTGACACCAGACTCAGTACTATGTCTTATGTAAAGAAGAGCTGCCCATGGATGCGGATTTCATGCTGTCGGACTCCCTTGACGTAAGGCAAATTTGTAACTTCCGTGATCATGCCCTCACCGCTGTGCAGGCTATCCGGCCGAAATTAGCGCTGCCGAAGTCCATCGAGGAGGCCGCAGCGGCAGTCGATGAAATGTTCAATACCGTCAAGCAAAATGCTGGATGTGAGCAGTCCTCATGGTCTTTCCTTCCTTAGCTAAGCATCATCGAAGTAACAACTGAGGGTGATAGTGGTGAGGATAGTGAGGATGATGGGGAACGGCCTCAAGAAGATGACGAAGAGGATGACGATACAGGTGGCCAGGAGTCTGCAGTGAGCATTGTTTTGCGAGTCTCCACAAAGAAAGTTGCAGAGACGCCTTTACACAGGCTGAAGATCGCGCTCCGTCGCCAGAACCCGTCGTGGTGCTCTCCGCTCAGGAGTACCTCGGTCCCTCAGAGGAAGCTGATGCAGAGTTTGCAAAAGAACTTGCCAAAATCATCACGGATTCGTCTACTGAGTCGAGAAAGATTGACAAGAAGGCAGCCTGGTGGGACTCTGCTGTACTAACTCCTGGTACCAGAAAGAGGCGCGCAGATGACAACGAGGGAGATGCTGACGGCGAAGGCAACGCGACTAATGGCGAGTCGGTGATGAACTTCACAGTGATCACGAAGAGAGGCAACAAGCAACAGGTTTATCAGTCAAACATCCATGCGTGATCTAAACTAATCTGTTTGATAGACGCGATATCTGCCCATCCCTACAGAATCTGCCCTAGCGGTGCATACCCGTTCGGCACAACTTCAGGACAAGGAAGAACAGCAACATATGAAACGCCTAGTTTTGAACTACGAGCAGAGCCAAGAGGCTGAAGAGTTAAAAGGTGGTTTTCTTATCCCATCTGGCAATCTAACATTTTGGTGACGACATATACGACAGCGTTGGAAAATCGAAACCGGACTAGTGCGATTAAAATTCGCTATGTTGGCTAACAGGCGATGACTTGTCGCACTGGCGCAGGCCAATAAATCGGCGCATTACAGTAGCCTTTTCGCTCAGTCGCGATCACTGCGGTTCTCCGCACCCACTTCCCGGCTTCGCACTTCCGGTCAAGACCCACACTAGTCGCCATGACTTCATTGCGGTGTCTTGGGCGTACTTCGTCTCCAACGTCCACCGACTCCAAGTTCAATATCCAATGTTGACGACCATTATGTACTTTGACGACCTCAAACCATCTATACAGCAACCTTTTCAGTCGTAGGAGCAATACAACCATGATCGTAGCACTTTACGCGACTTGCATGTTTCCCAGAATCACTAGACACGAAAATCTGTAACGTGATCCCTTTCTTTAGGCTTCGAGTTCCCCCTCAAAGTCGATTGCGGGGCCAATATCCCAACGAGCACCAGTGTGTTGTTTTCCAAGTGATGGCAGCACCCACAGGCTACACTGCAAGTACTTGTATAGTCGATGTTAAAGTTGATGTGTGATCGATGTATGGAATCACCGAGACACTTGATCAAGCTCGATAAGTAACTAGTACTAATAGCGACGCGAAATGAACTTGATGATTATAATCCAGTGGGCCTGTAACACCCGCTTCTCGAGTGTATATCAAAGATCTCCGGCGTAATCTCTCCCTTACTTAAACCCAAGTCACATTGAACGACAGACTCGTAACTCCATCAAGATTGCCAGCTTGTCCGCTAAATCACCTTTTCTTCCAATCTAGCCATCGACAAGGAACCCGAGCACAGCGCCTGCATTCTCCCTATACCGGACTAAGTTGTCCCTCCGACTCCTCGCGAATCCCATAGTGGTCTTTTCATGCACGACTCTGACGACAATTACTTCTCGGACGACTTGGTGCTCGATGACAAGACACTCGCTGTTCTTGATGAGGAGGAATCCAAATTCAAACGTATCACCAGTGCTCAAACTCAACAACGTGTTGTGGTTGCGCCCCCAGCCAAGCGACAAAAGACGACGGGGTCATGGCAGCCTCAACCTGGGTCGGTTGGTGGTAGGATGATTCGCCGCGCAGACACCTTGGAAGATATGGAAGACTTTCCGGACGTCTCCATTCGGCAGGATGGTACCTACGGTCTCCAGGATAAGCAGATGCGTCCGCCAGGGCCTCCTGGTCGGTCGGTAATCGCTCCAGGATCGAATGTCGTTGTACAGGCAGGATCTGGGTCCAGACCCACCACGGCCGCTCCTTTGTCCCGAGGTTCTGCGCCTGTCGCGCGCAGTACCTCCGGGACAGGTCCGGCGAGAACAACTCAAGTTCTTTCTCGTCCGCCGCCTTCTGCGCGTGGCGCACGGGTTGTCCACTCACCTGTTTCGTCACAAGAAGTATCTCGGACACACCCAGGACCTCCGCAACGAGTCAATCGGGTTCCATCTACGACTGCCTCCAGTAATTATGTTGAGCAGTTACTTCAACAAATAGAAGAGGTGTAGTATTTGTGCAGCACATGGTTGGGCTGTGCGTGGATTAAAGACTTTTTTTAATAGCTTCGTAAAAAGAACGAAGCTGTCCAGGCTGACATGGAGTCTGCTCTGGATGCGAAGTTTGCCAAGGAGGGGGAGGTTACTATCCTCAGAAAACGTATGGAAAAGGTGCACGGCACGTTGTTTTACGCGGGGGTATTCCATAATAAACGTCGGATTCATACAGACAGCACAAGAGCACTTAGCCCAGCTCGCAAAGCTCAAGTCCGTGAAGGATGAGGCCGATGCGAAACACGTTTTGTTACAGAAGCAATACGAAACAGATAAAGAACGTTTGAAAACAGAATTAACTTTCAGAGTAAGAAACGCATATATCCTTGGGCGACTGATCATATGTCCTTCAGCGCCATGAGCTAGAGACTTCTTCACGGAAACACTCTGTTGTGTCTCTTTTACCCAAGAACGATGTTTCGCAAGTAGCGGAACCCTTGCCCTCTCAGCAGCAAAGGTCGGGTCAATGGAGCTTCGCTGGCCCTTCTCGGCCAGCTCCAGAAACTCCTCGTCGCCCCCGCTTTGGTGTTATATCAGACTTTGAAAAACCAAAGAAAACCCCTACGCCAGAAACGAGAGATCTCCCGTCAGTATTTCAGACCGGCCCTCCGCGTTCACAATTCGCGGCGGGGCGCAAAGGGAGGGAGACCACCTCATTCAGTGCTTCTGTGCGCTCTATCTATTCGCCTGTGATAGGTGAACATAACTATATTCACTTTCCCAGCACCCGTCCCCTGTCGTCCCAAGCGCCAGTCCAATGCTTCAGGAGTCGAGTAGTCGAATTCCAGAGCCCATGGTGTTTGGTACTCAAACGGATGGCGGAGGTCCCATAGAGGACTTTGCTCTTCCTATTGATGTTGGCATCGATGACGTTCATATGGTGGATGAAGGGACGCCAGTCATGACGCTCTCTTCCCAAGAGAATACTTCTGTACCGGCTCTTCCGAGTTGGAATCCTGTCGTTGGTGTTCCTATTCTTTGATTGCTTTTTCGAGGCTGACGTTTAATAGCTTCATGATATCATGGTGACACATACACTACAGGGATCAAAACTCCCGACTTTGCAGCTACTCATGTGTGCGTCTCCGGCAGACACAGGTCAAGTCTTGTCCTATGGTGCTGCGCTAACGCGAATATTTGATACCCTTGGGGGCATTCCCGCTCATCCTGATAGGGACTTTGACCGTTGGGCCCGAATTATCTGTTGTGCACTATGTGAGATCACCGAGTTACTAGCAAAGAATAATTTGGTTTGCCTCCCCTCTTCTGGCATGTTTGGCCGCATCGCTCAGTCCCTGTAGATTTCTCCTCTGACCGCCGTTTTGAACCTACTTACCAACCTTGCATACATGTTGCCATCGATCCCTGCTCTTCTGTTATCGCCGCGTGTTCCAGACCGCGATGAGACACCACGATTACTGGGAGTGCTACATGACATCATTCAAGACCAGCTCCAGAAACTGGATGTGACGACTGGAGTCGAGCCTCCCGAGCTTTGCTCGCTTGGAAAAGAGACACTATCTCTTTACGAGGCGCTCGTTTGGTGGATTCCCGATGACCTCGAAGACAGGTCAGCTTTTTCACAAACGACCGCATGCCATTCGCTGACCCGTGAACGAATGAATTCAGCTTGAGTACATGTCCGACCATGCCATCCTTGCTCACGACGTTGCTCCATCCCCACCGTCCACTGTGGTTCCTTATCGAGAGCATGCGGGTGCTCTTATGGCTGTCTACAAGTATGATTCATGCAGTTTTCAGCAGCATCCTTCCCAGTCAACATTGATTACAGGACGGAACATGTCTTGTTCATTGTTGTCATGTCCTGCAAGTGACCGGACGGGAAACAACGACCAACTCGTAGATCTCGCTCATCAT
>JBBPRX010000115.1:0-24398 GCA_038093195.1 Boletus fagicola
GGAAAGAGTGGAGGACGTCCCCCGAGAACGTGTCCCAGATTTTTCTACCAAGACATTGAGATGTCGTTACATGAAGTTCCTAACGGGTCTGTTTAGCGTACAGTACTCACGCTGTAAAATCGGCGCTGCCTGACACAGCTCTTGAGCCATCTGGGGAGAGTTTGGTACACCATACGGCGCCTTTGTGACCGAGAAAGGTGCCGATCCAGTCTCCGGTCCACTCTCTGAGCATAGGGTTTCCATCCTTGCAGCTGGAGACTAGTAGATAGGTGTTGTCTTCGAGGATCGGGGAAAAAGAAAGATGGGTGACGGGGCGGGTGTGGCCAGGAGCGACGAGAGGAACAGCCTTTGGCTGAGTTGTCATTAGTCGTTAGGAAAGAGAAAGAAAAAAAGAAAAGAGAGAGAAAAAGACGATGGGGACGAGGTCGGGGTGGTATTACGGGTGCTCAGCACTGTACGCACTGGCGTTGAGCAAGCCAGGATTAGCACGCGTGGCAATGCTTTCAGTGGCAGTCCGAGTACATACGGGGAAGTGCACATCGTAATTAATGTCCATGAGGCTTGGCGAATCTCAGAATACTCAACGAACCCTTCATTTTTCAGACAGATCATCAGCACATGTTCTCATCCATCGCAGAGGTACCGTACTAGCACTTTTAGAGTATAATGACCAATGTCGTTATCCAGAGCGCCCAACTGTCTGCCTTCCCCTCCCAGGCACCAACAGTTGGAGCCTATCATGCTTATCTCCAGCGGTTAATTGATGCAAAGACCGAGTCTTGGTATGGGCATATGTCCGAATGATGAGTCGTTTTCGGAGGTGGGTGTGCGACCAATGGTTAAATCAAGGCTACAGCTCTTTTCCAGGTGGGGCCACGATGAGTGCTAATGTTGGAACGGTCCAAAGTACTCGAGAACGTGTACAGAGCCAGCTGACCATTTAGTCTGCAACAGTACATGTCATACGATATGACGAGTGAAAATATCGCAACCTCTCGTCAGGTTCTGCGGGAATGGCGTGCTTTCCTCCCATGCAGGTAACTTAAGTACAATCTATAACCGTCGGTTACGATCAACGGGGTCCGTCTCGCAGATCCACCAGATCCGTCGTAGACCATATAAACGACACTGTCCCCTCGTCGTCCTCTCCACTCCCCTCACGTACTGTCTCGGCGCTTACTCTTGGTTGTGCGATGGCGTCTACTCTGAAGCGTATCGGCAAGAATATAATAGCTTATCCCGAAGACGGCGTACCGGTCGTATCCACCACTACCTACGTCACAGACCGGTTCAAGGATCCAAAGCAAGCTGTCAGTCACTAGGTGTAATGATCTCTCCAACGCTCCTCACATTTAGCATCCGTATGTCTAGATAACTGGTTATCTCAGAAGCCTATTCCCAATCTTCGGCTGGATTACCCGATATAGTATGTTTGGAGTTGAAGCGCTATCAAGTGCCATGCCACTCATGCTGGCTCACTGTAGATGTCGGCTGGTTGTCTGGCGATCTCATTGCCGGTTTAACCGTCGGTATTGTTCTCGTCCCTCAGGGAATGTCTTATGCCCAGGTAAATACCGCCCGTGCTTGTCTCTCCTCTTCATCATTGACATCCTTTCTAATTCAGCTTGCAACACTTCCCCCTCAATATGGCTTATATTCTTCGTTTATCGGTACATTGATATACTGTGTATGCATTCGACTTCAAAAATTCCATGTCGACTAATATTATCCGCTTCCAGTTCTTTGCCACATCCAAGGATGTCTCCATTGGTCCGGTCGCTGTAATGTCACTCACTACTTCTCAAATTATCGCAGCAGTCGATTCAGAATACCCCGGAAAATGGCAGAGTCCAGTAATCGCGACGACGCTTGCATTCATATGTGGTTTCATTGTCCTCGCAATCGGGCTCCTGAGGATTGGGTGGCTTGTCGAGTTCATTCCTGCACCGGCCGTGAGCGGTTTCATGACAGGCTCGGCCATTAACATCGTCACTGGCCAAATTCCTGGGATGATGGGCATTTCTGGTTTCAAGTGAGTCATCGGTCCTCAATCATCTGTCATTATCCATATTTTTTCTCGATAGTACGAGAGCTGCCACATATGAGGTCATCATCAATACCCTCAAGGGCTTACCAAGAACCGCTCTTGATGCTGCGTGGGGTTTACCTGGCCTCTTCGCACTCTATGCTATTCGCATAATCTGCACAAAACTTCAACGGCGCTTCCCCCGGCGCAGTAAGGGATAAATATCTGGCCTGCATTCTCAAGTGCTGACCCAAGTTTTTATTAGGTCATATATTCTTCTTCATCATGGTGGCTAGGAATGCACTTGTCATCTTGGTGTTGTCAGTCGCAGCATGGTTGTACTGCCGGGATCGCAAAACCGCAAAGGGATATCCGATCAAGGTCCTTCAAACGGTCCCGAGGGGTTTCCAGAATGTTGGCCCCATTGCGATCGACTCGCAGTTAGTGACAGCTCTCGGTCCCCAACTGCCTGTCGCCAGTATAATTCTCTTGCTGGAGCACATTGCCATCGCAAAGTGTATGTCTGAACGAGCGTATGCAGATAAAAGTGCTGATGTATATCCCAAGCGTTTGGCCGAGTGAATAATTACAAAATCAATCCCAACCAAGAGTTGATTGCAATAGGTGTCACAAACACTATTGGAAGCGTATTCCACGCTTATCCTGCTACTGGATCATTCTCACGTTCGGCGCTGCAATCCAAGTCAGGGGTTCGCACCCCTGCCAGTGGCATCGCAGCTGCTATCGTGGTCATTGTTGCGTTGTATGGTCTTACGCCAGCATTCTATTGGATCCCCACCGCCGCTCTCTCAGCAGTCATTATACATGCTGTCGCTGATCTCGTAGCTTCGCCTGCTCAGGTATACTCGTACTGGCGCGTATCGCCGTTGGAGTTCCTCATCTGGCTTGCGGCGGTTTTGGTCACCGTTTTCTCCACCATAGAATACGGTATCTATACCTCGATCGTTTCGTCGCTGGTCCTGTTGCTCCTCCGGGTTGCGCATCCTCGCGGTCATTTCCTCGGGAAAATTACACTCACTGACCCTCAAAGTGGCGGGGAAAGTCGAGAAGTTTTTATCCCTCTTCGCCCTGACGGCGTTACCAACCCCAGCGTCAAGGTCGAACCACCTGCACCTGGCATTATCATCTACCGCTTTGAGGAGAGTTACCTCTACCCCAACTGCTCAATCGTCAATTCTACAATTGTAGACTACGTAAAGGAACATATGCGCCGCGGCATCGATGTCGGTGCAATCAGACTTCAGGATCGTCCCTGGAATGACCCAGGTCCTATCGCCGGTGGTGCCGAAGCAGCTCAGGAAGCGAACATGGCAAAACCAGAGCTCCGTGCAATCATCCTCGATTTCTCTACTGCGTAAGCTCTTTGGCACCTCCCATTCAGCATGACGTTTTCATAACATGAATTTGATCAGGTCCCACATTGATACAACAGCTGTACAAGCACTGATTGATACCCGCAGTGAAGTCGAACGGTGGACCAACGGACCCGTAGAGGTCAGTATTACTATCTATTCTGCGGCTCCACCTTATTCACTGAACGTTGTTTAGTTCCATTTTGTCTCGACACTTTCCCCGTGGATGCAGCGAGCACTGATTGCCGGTGGCTTTGGCATTGGTACATCGACTCAGGTACCACGCGAAATCGCACCTGTTGTCACTTATGGTGACGGACATAGAGCTGCCTGGAAGGCGCACTCGGAGACTCCACGGACAGATGTCGAAGCACACGAGACATATCATCCTTCTCTACCTCGTGAGAGGGAAGGGGTATCAGAGAGAGCGCCTCTTCTGGCCGAAGCAACACCGTTCTTCCACTTTGATCTGGTTGCCGCCCTGCGGGCTGTAGAAGCCAACTCGGCACGACTCTCCCGGCATGAAACAATATCGATGAAGCAGGTTGATATTTCAGTCTCTTAGCTTTTCGGTACTGTATGATATGAAAAAAATATGTACATTTATGTCGACTGTAAATGTCAATGCAGCTTGTGTGGCTGATCTTCTGGAATACGTACTTAGCGCCGCTGTATGTACAACGTTTTTACATGTTTTCCACGGATCAATTGAAGACTTCTGCGACTCCGATATTGAGCTGTTAGGACTCAGTTCTGGTACTTACCATTTCTCAATGTTCCCGAGGGTTCTCCGATTTGTACATGTTCCACCAAAGACCCAAAGTCATATTCCGCTGTCGTTACGGTCGTTCTCGGTGACCCCGACGTGTTTCGCTGGCCACAACAAAGTACTGAGCATTCGTCTTACTCCGAGTCTCCGAGGCTGACCATCACGGTCCAGTGGTCGAAAATAAAGCACCGCAAAGGATTAGAGGACGCCAAAAGGTCCAAAGTCTACGGCAGGGCGGCCCGTGTAAGCACCGACCACACCCTTTTTTCTTTGCGCGGGGCTCATTCTTGTGCATCCGTAGGAGGTTGTGTCTGCGGCAAAAGGTTTGTGCCGTCCCGGCTAGTAGTCATAAAAACTGCTTCATTGAGGCTAAAACACTTTGTGACACAGCGGGTGGTTCTACAAACCCAGAGGAGAACAGTCTCTTGGCGATCGCTATCCGGCGAGCGAAAGATGCTGGCGTTCCCAAAGAGAACATCGAGAATGCACTTCAGAGGGTAATAGGCACATGCTGAACACGATCGCGGCAGCACCCTGACAGCCATGACTTTACAGGCCGAACGAACCAAGGGTCATGGACAAGCGATGTTATTCGAAGCCATATACAACGGTACGATCGGCATCATAATGTAAGTAATTTTTTTTTAAACCCATATGGATGTTATCTCCCAAAGGCCAACTCTGCAGTCACATAGAGAATGTCGGTCGGATAACGTCAATCGCACGGTGAAGCATGTCAAGGATCTTCTGGCTTCGTATAGGTGTGTACCATATACTCTGAGAAGTGGGTTGGTCCCTTCATCCTCGACTCAAGGGCGCGTTCGGCTCCCGTCAAATTCATGTTCCAGCAGCGAGGCTACGTGAAAGTGTGCATCGGCGACGACATGGATGCACTTTTGGAGCAGGTCATGAATGTTTATTCGATCGACTTTGCGGAATGGAACGAGAAGTCCGGCCAACATGGGGTGGAGGTGAGCAGACATCGACTTTTCGCTTGGTGTTTGATTAATGACACATTGGCCCAGCTGGTTTGTCTTCCAGAAGACCTTAGCAAGGTCATGAAAGTGATAACTGATTTTGCGTCAACATCTTCACTTTGTGAGGTACTCACAAGCGAGGTCAACTGGGCACCGCTAGAACCACAGGAGGCTGGAGATGACGCCGAAGAGATGAACCGTCTGGAAAACTTGATAGAGGCTCTAGAAGAGAACGACGACGTCGAGCGGGTTTATACGACGCTGGAACCGAACCATTTGATTGCTGATATCTCATAGAGCAGACTATAGAGGATAATACCACCCAAAGTCATGGATATATATCCTAAGGCTAAACGTTAAAGGAAGAACCTTCTGGCTCCTAGTACATCTTCCCAACTCAGAGGCCCGATGTTGTCTCTGTGGAGTACAGCCGCATGCTTGGTATGGACCCTGGCTGTGAACCCCGTTCTTCCCAGGTAGGGCACTGCACTTGCAGTCACGACGATTGATCTTACTATGATATGGACGGCACTGATGCCTTGCGTACGAATTCTTGAGGGTGGTTTAGGTCATTTGCCTTCTCTACTTCAACGTGGCCCCTTTCTCCGGCAAGACTTCAATAAAAGCCCCCGAAGCGAGGTAGCGATTGTTTCTTATTTATTCATTCATATAATTACAGCATGCAGGACGGTTTTCGCTCGTACGTGAAATCGTGGAAGGAGGCCCTATACTCGTAATTCTGGATGAAGACGTATCCATGCATGACCCCCAACGCCACCACATTGAACAAGCTCTGCCTCCGAAGCTTGATGGATGTACTCCTTGAATCCTGATACTCCTGCCTGAGCATACACATCTCGGCCTAACATCTGTCCTATTAAGGATCTGAGGGTCTGGTGAGAGCCCTCGGCACGTATCCGAGTAAGAATATCTATCAAAGGTTGGAACTGAGCAGGTATACAAGTCCGAAAGGCGCTGTCCCGTCGGTCAGTTGGTGAATTCGGGAGTGCATTACTCCTTTCAAATGATCTGCGTGCCGGTGAAGGAGAAGCTGGTGTTTGGGAGATCGCAGTCCTTTCGATTGGAGGGTTCTTGGAGCCCGTTAATGATTGATCTTGAACTGCTCTAGGTGGGTCAGACGTGGGAGACGAGACTCTATTGGAGTGGCAATGAGTTGTCGTAATGCCGTCCACCCCAAACCAATTTGGGTGCAATGCAATCCATGCATCACCCTCTTTCCCACCAAGCTCGATGATGCCCGCCTGCTCAGCCAAAGCAGTGTACTCTCGGAACCTCGACACCCCAGCGCGTTGATAGACTTGTTTGTCTGACTGTACAAGGTCCACCGCAATTGTCGAACGTGAAGGGCGGGCAATACCCCTCTCCCGGGCTGCAAGCAGGTGATGAATGAGTGATTTGAACTTTGTCCACGTTTGACTCCGTTCGCTGTCATCAATTTCGTGCGATTCCGCAGTAGTAGACGGAGTTGAGGCCCGGAAAGCAGAAGAGGAGAGCACTGATTCGGAGTCCGATGCGGAGTGGTCTGGGGTATTTGATGCACGCGGAAAGGCGGCGAACTGCGCTGAATCGACACCATCACCGACCCCTGAGAATTTTTCCGGAGGAGAAACATCCGCTCTCGAAGGGGTATCAGCGAGGTGCAGCCCCACGTTTCTGCTCGATGGGGAATACATTGTGTGCGATGTAACATAGGTGTGGTAATTTGACTTTGGCGTATTAGTAGCACCACGAGTTCCTTCCTGGGTGTGTGCTCGATGTGGTATAGACCACTCGGGGTTCCCATCATCGCCTTCGATGCGTAGACCTGTCAGATGTTCGATTTCCTCCGGGACTGCGATGTCTCTTATATGTGGTGTATCGCGTACGGCGGTGACGATTTCAATGTGTGTCTTCGTTGGCGCCACGATCGGAGATGTAGGCTTGATCGTTGTGTGGGATTGCTTACAGCAGGGGTTCGGAATTGATTCTAACCCGGTCGGTGCCTTGGTCGCTACGAAGGGCGTTGCTAGGCAGTTCAGCTTCTGAGAAGAGGAAATAGCCGGTTTCTCCGAGACTGGTATGTCGCTTGTCGGCTGAACAGGTTCAAGGGGCGAACGAACAATGATTGATGAGGGTGGGCGACTATCATGGAAAGATAATTCAACCACGTCGAGCGATGGTAAAACAGATAGACTGCGCATTGCGGGGCCGGCAACGTCTGTGATATCCGAGGCGCTTGATCGCCTTGCGCTGGACGGTGCAGGGTTCTTGGCAGGAATATCCTGCTCCACTGCTGCAGGGGATTGCGCAACAATAGTCGCACTGCGTGTCCGAGTGGATCCCGTGGAAACAGACGCACGCCGAGAATGTGAAGGTGTTTTCGGGATGGGCAATCCCCCGGAAACCGAGTCACTTCCTGTACTCGTAGATTTCCTCGGCGATGCTGGGTTATGGGTAAAGTCCTGCGTGGAATCGACGCTTCCTGTATTCTTGGAGTGCCTTGACGGTTCAAGAAGATCGCGAACGCTCATGCGCCGCAGCCTCGAGGCACTCTGGGAAGCAGTAGAGCAGGGGCGTAGAGTAGTATCTGGGTCGTCGAGGGAGAGCTCTTGCAGCTCTCTCATGAGCTTGGTTGTGAGATTAGCATCAAGGTCGAGATAAGGCTGTCTGACAGCTTGTGTAGCGTTCGCTGCTTCCGTGCGAGTCCTTAGTGCAGCTGTACCCCAATCGATGACAAGCGAAGCTTGACTCTCCAGGCAGGGTGAAGTATGGAGAGAGGAGGGGACGACCAAGATCACTTGGTACTTGCGAAGCTTCAGGATTGACAGGGCATAAGCATAATCACGATCGCCGGTAATAAGGATGACTGTGGCGGGTGCAGGATGATCGACGGCAAATGCGAGCATATCGACTTGGAGCGAGACCCTCACTCAACAACGAGGGAAAGGGTAACACGTTGTATACACACCTAAGATCATCTTGTCTACCACATCCTTTTTGCCATTGTGGGGACAGTCTATTATAGATACACCGGATGACTGGAGCTCAGAACGGAGGGCCACGGACTTGTACGACTGTGCAGAGATATCGAGATAAGCTCTGAACATCGTGGTGGAGCCGAATAGACGGGCTATACGACCAATGTTGTTCACGATATCGTAGCCTAGACCACATGGATTGGAGGGGGGACTACAATTTTCTGGGAGGGCAAGCTAGTGAGCCGCGGGTATTGAATTGATGGTGGGAACTGACCGTAGTCCCAGAAGATGGCAACCTTGAAGTGATCTGACATGAGACAAGGGAGGAAATATGAGCACAGCACAGCACGACAGGGGAACGAGTGGGGCTTTGTACTCGGTGGGTAGTGCCGTTACGTGGGGTGCACATGCAGAGTGGGTGCTGTTCCGTTCAGGCACTTTTCCTGTCTCAGGTCCTTGTTCGGGAGGATGCACAGCAACTTTGGCATCGGTGCGCCACTCCATGCGAAGTACAGCATGTTGCTGTGAAAGGAAAGCTGTGCACAGGCAACTCCTCGTTGAGGAACACGGCGCAGCATGAGGGTAATGTCAAATTGTTGTGGTGAGTTATCGGGGAAAGCATGATTGCGAGCCAGAGCGCCGTCCCTGTTACAAGCTTATATTACATCGCATGGCATTCGCAAAGGATATCAATACGTGTGAATATCTAAATGAGTAAGATAGGGTCTACTTGACTTTCCGCTGGAGTTTGCTGAGATGATAGTTGATGGACGGTCTTTGTGGTTTGGGGTGGACGGGCTGAAGGGCAGTGCGTGAGGTACAGGATGCACAACTGGACGGGGTACCAACCGTTGTGCGCATGCAGGTAAACAGCGCGTTCGCCACCTCCTTGCATTTGACGGGATCAGCAGAGAGAACGTCGCCGGTGGCAGCCCAGCAGCCGAGCATGGCGACAAACTCGGCCTTGCACGGCGAAGGGCGATATACTGAGAGAAAAAAAGATCAGGGTCGGTCGTGAGTGGACACGATGGAGACGCACGTTTGCTCGGTCTGACCTTGACACGGTCAATGTGGACCATTGCTGAAATATTTTCGAAGAAACCGAGAATTTCGTCGAGGATGATCCAAGTCCGCGATTTTGTTCGGCAGTTCCCGCGCTGCGCCACGTATGAATTACAGGTCGACCGCTCTCACTCGAGCTCGCCGAACCAGACAGCGACCAGACCCGTAGTACACACGCAGTCCCCTCACTCCATTTCTTTGCCTCATTCATCCCATTCATGCCATCCCTGAACAAGAACAACGCCGGTGTGCCACTCCGGGTTCACATTGGACCGCCGGATTACTGACGTGTGGGTCTCCAGCCGTGAAGCGGATAATGCAAGAAGCAAGAGAACTTGCAAACGACTCTTGCACCGATTATCACGCTGCCCCTCTCGAGGTATTCTTCATCGGACACCTTTCCCTCCATCTACTCAGCATTCCGATTAGGATGACATCTTCGTATGTTACCAGTAGCCGTCACCCTTGCCTTCTTAATGCTCCCACCTAGGAATGGCATTGCACCATTAGAGGGCCGTCCGGGACAGAATTCGAGGGCGGCCTATATCATTTCCGCATATTGCTACCTGCAGAATACCCTTTCCGACCACCCTCGCTCATGATGCTTACCCCAAACGGTCGTTTTGAACTCAACACCAAGGTATTCATTTCCATTAGCCGACACGCTCAATTTATATACTGAATTGCCGTTTTGACAGATTTGCATCAGCTTCACAAATTGTTCGTCGTCTCCACTATTTCACACAAGGTCTAGGCTAATCCACCGGACAGATCACGAGGAAGAATGGCAGCCTGCTTGGGGCGTGCGAACGGGCGCGTACCCGCTCGGTTTTAATTGAAAGTTGGCTGATTCATCCTCGCAGCTATCCTTGGCCTCCAGGGGTTTTTCCCTCTCAAGGGCTCGGCAGCCAATGGTGTTGGCTCGGTCGAGTACCCCGTCTCAGAGCGCAAACGTTTAGCACTCGTGCAAGTGTTCATATAAACAATTTCGCTCGAGTCACTCTGACAATTTGCCATATTTCAGATCGCGGGAGTGGGTTTGTCCCAAGTGCCAGCAAACTAACTTGGAATGTCTTCCAGACCCGCCACAGCACGTGGCTTCGACCCTGAACGAGCCCGCAGAGCTCCGAGGACTTTCCCGCGCACAAGATCATTTTGGGCCTCCTATTATCCAGCCATCACCCACTCCACTGCCAACCGCCCCAGAACGTTCCTCTGGGTCGGAGACGACGGTATCGGACCCCGCTCCACTCGTCCCCTCGACCCCCGCCACTGATCCTGTCTCGTCGATCACTGAAGAACGAGAGAGTCCAATTGCCGGTCGCACAGAGTCCATCCGCGGATCACCTCTGGTCATCCATCATCGCTCTTACCGGCCACCGTTACTTTTGGACACTGCGATCTGTGTGTTGCTCGTACTGGTCATGGCGCTGTTATGTAGGCGGGTTCTGTGAGTCGCATGCCTGGTTCTGTAGAGCGATGATCTATGATTCTCTGGACGCTCGTTGGTCGTAGGATCATGTACTTTTTTAAACAAGATATGGATCCTGAATTTTGCACAGCTCGGATGCTTCTAGACCGAGACCTTGGTGTTTGCAAATTGAGTACCATGATCGAGTCGTCCGCCAGATCGGGGTGGACTGCAATCTCGTTATGTCAGCCCGTTGATTCAGAGATTTGTCAACTGAACACTCTGGCTTGGATTTATAGCTGAGCGTCGTCGTTGGATATCCTCAGCAAACCGTCTCCTCTACTCTTACCACCCACCGACCTCTCCTTGCCTCCATGTCTTTCTCTGTCGTGTACGACTCAGTCTCTTCCAACCGAGCTGGCAAAAAGCGGTCGTCTGTCCTCACATGCTCCCGGCACCCCGATGCCACTCCTATACCACCCACACTCGTTAATTCGCCCCACCTTTCCTCGCCCCACAGCGTCTTTCGGCGGACATCCTCTGTGCCCAAATGGCCTTCCCATGGGGATGACGAGTGGCTCCGGGACATGGTCCCCGTAGACAGATCTTCGGCGTCTGACGCCGACTCAAAATCAGAGGCATCAAACGACTCCTCGACTCCTTCGCCGACCTCCTCAGACAGCTCGTTTGGCCGTTTGCTTCTCCCTCCGTCGCCAATGTTGCGACCACGCTCCACCAGCCCTGATGTGCCCACATCCGCCAAACGTGCGCAGTGTGGCTCAGGTTCTGGTCAATCACCCCACACTTGATCACGCTTCGCCTATCACTTTTACGTCGCAAACAACTGCGAAGGAACGTTTTTTTTGGCACGAGGGAACGCTATCATAAATTATAGGGTGTCTGCATCTCGTTTTTCTATTCATTTTGGGTTTTACGTGGGCCCGTTGGAAAACTTGGGGTTTTTTTTTGGCTACTTTGGTCGTTCAAGCCAAGGTTAACTTCATTTTTGGGTATATTTTGGGATTTTGATTTGTCACGAGCAATTACTATTCATCAATCACGTTCGCATATTGTATTCACTAACATTATCAGGTCTAGGACTTATCGCACCTAGTAGACACGACGAATTGTCATGCTATCGTATTACAATATTACACAACACACGAAGGGACGATGGGCAAAACAGAATATATTCACTATATCACTTTTTCTTCCCAGCACTGACACTGAGCACCACGATATCTTCGTCTTCCAGGTTGTAACTCGCGATCGTACTGGAATTCGTGAGCATTTTACCCATGTAAGATATTCGCATCTTCGAAGCAGGTAACGTGCTCCCTGTGGCCTGAATAAATCGCTCACGAAGCGTTGAAACCAGTAGCGTGAGCGGCAGGTCAGAGATGGTCACCGTCTTCCCGTCGAGCTTCCACTCCAGTTTCGAAGGCTCGTTGGGAAGTTGAATGCTGAGGGAGATCGTGTAAGGGTGCATGCTGATCCAATCTGCCTCTGGATACAAGGCACCACCCGGAAGCTTCGCAATTTTTTGCCTCTTGATTTGGGGTTGTTCCTCGAGGCCGTCCATTTCATCCGCGCTCCGTACCATGCCAACCTGTGGGCCAGTCATACCAGTCGCGCGAGCAGGGTGCATACCAGAAGGGGGCGGCTGAAATCCGAAGGGTTGTACAGCATCCGGACCCTGATAGTGGAGTGGTGGCAGCATGACCGGTGGTGGTTGATTAGAATATACGGAAGCTGGCTGGGGTCCTGATGACACAGTTGCAGCGGAGTACGCTGGATGAGACACAGACCCTGGAGCCTGGATAGGTGGTGCTGGTAATGACGCAGGGGCTGGAGGAAGCGTTGTCATCGGCGGAGGTGGAGCAGCAGCGGGCCCAATACCAGGCCCGATTGCATTGGCGTCCTGCGGTCCTAGACCCTTGGCGCGGTGAATAGCAGCGATTTGCTCATCGAAGTTGACATTGAGGGAATACTTGTCCATTGTGCTGACTTTGGTTGCGGTATGCCCGTCCCAAACAACCTTTTCTTTCTCCTTCCGACGTTCTCGCTCTTCCTCCTCCTCCTTCTTTCGACGTTCTTCATCCGCCTCAGCACCAAAGATATCGACACGTGTACGAGCAAGGTCCTTGAGTGACGAGACAACATCGGCACCTCGTAAGAGCTCCGAGGCCTGCACTTTGCGGGCTTCCAAGGCATCTCGTTGGGACTTCCACTTGGGGTCCAGTAGTTCAATGCGCATATGCTCGTCGAGCTCATCCACGGGAATCTGTTGACCACAGATAGCGCAAGTAGTGAGTGCAGATGCTTTCTTGGCACCGACTAACATAATTCATTAGAAAACTACCGCCACTAGTAACGAAAGGAAGAATACGCACGCTTGGGCACATAATCAGACTTGATCTTCATTGGACCTGCAGCGTTAGTGTTGGCTTGGATGACTCTTGCACGCTCCAACTCTCGCATCCTTTCATCTTCTTCACGTTGCTTCCGCTGTTGTAATTCGTCGTCCTCATCATCACTTTGTTCCATCGCGGCATCCTCGCCTTCTGCTGTGGGAATACCTGCACCACCAACAGCGGCAGCAGCTTCCGCTTCTGCTGCTGCCTGTCTCGCACGGTGAGCTTCGATGTCGTCGGCGGTGGTCTCCATGATCATTGCAGCCATACGTTTCTGTGCGAGAGTCATATTCTCTACCTCCTGCACATTCATCGGTGGCGGTAGTTCCGAGTTTGCATCAGCGACGGTAAATTCAATGGTTTGGACGATAGCATAGTCATGCCAATCAATTTCAGCAAAGGCCACTATGGGTGAAGAAAGTCAGTGTCTCAAAGTGATAGAATTGGACTGGTCAAAACGTGCATTTCTCTGCTTCCTGATCGTCTTGGCGCTTCTTATCCTTTTCCCTCTTCAGTCGTTCCCATCGTGCATATTTCTTTGACTGTTCAAGAGCTTTCCACTGTGATCCGTCCTGCGCGCGCTCGTAAATATGCGACAACGACTCCTTGCTCGGGTACAAGACTTTCAAGTATTGTTCGACCATGCGATTGAAGTAGCCGAAGAGCGAGTGATTGGGTCGCAGAAAGTCAAATTGATAATTGCGCCCTTCTCTTTGGGAGAGGGCGGCAAGAAAGGTGCGTCCACGGCGAGCAGTGAAAAGAGCAGTCAGTTTCATGATGTCTCTGCGGGTAAAATGAGGTATGATCGAGTGGCAATCGATGATATGTCGCTTACAGATCAATGGGACTGATACTCGGCATATCCATAACGAATTGGGGCTGAGGTGGTTCGATTCCAATATCTTCCTGAATCACAGGCGTCATTTCACTCTCCCCTACCTTCCCCTTGTCCGGGGACACCTCCTCCACTTCCTCTCCGGCAGATATTCGGTCCATACGATGCCTATAGTAAGCATGATAAGGGTCCGCAGGGTTGAGGAACGAGAACTTGGGATCCTGACGCTGATTCTCGCGAATCTTGTCCTCAAACTGCGGGGGGTTGGCTGAGCGCGCAACGAAGAGGGCGGTTCTGTCAATGACGGCTGAAAAGATGCATCAGCACCAAGATTTTGTTTAAGACTAAAAGATTGCTTGCATTTAATTTCTGGGGGAGGGAGAATGAGACCACTGGTAAATCTGAGGGAGGGCTCCTTGACCATGTCAGTGTCGCCATTGAAGGCATGTCCGTTCAATGCAGGTATTGTCTGTGTCTCGACTGCCATTCTGTCGCGGTCGTCGCGGTCGTCGTAGTCGTCGTCAAAGATGTTGAAGACTGCTCAGCACGTGCTGTCGGAAGATGAAAAAGGAGATCGGCACGTTTCGGCACCTTCTTCCCGCTCCTTCTCCTCGTCGACATGTTCGGCGCGTTCCATCCGACGTCTGTCGCGCTCGGCGGTCTCTTATGGTCAGTCTTGTTCTTTTTTGATTCGTCAAAAAAAAAAAAAACTAAGCGGGAACAGGAAAACGCCATGGAAGTTGTCCGTGACGCGCAAGGCGAATGCGCGTGCCCGCCTCAAGAAGGTGGACGCGGTCATCGAGGCCGTCCGTGCAAGTGGCGTTCAATGCAAAGCCTTGGTGTGTATAGCACCACACCGACTTGGTTCGGTGGCCCTGATACCCTTGATCCAACCCAGGACCGTGCCATGCTCTTGCCCAAGGAACATGAAATGCCCCCCAAGGACAAATACACCGTCTTCAGCTCAACTTCACGCGGGTATCGGAAGGGTATTCACAAAGTGCCAAAATGGACCAGGGTAAGTCTCCCATTCATACTGGTGAGATGCTTTCCTCACGATCGCCTTTTAAAGCTAACGCTGAGGGTCAACCCGAAAGGCTTTTAGTTTCGAATTCATCAGTCACTACGCTACTTTTAGCTACTAAACGCGTGGATCAGTTGGCTACGGTCGTGTAGCCAGCAGTGAATAATCACTAAAACAGCACCACATGTATTTTTCCTTGCCTAATTCCCTCGAGTACCTTCGGCGCCCCAAGGACTGTTTTGAAGATTTCGTCCCGAGTTTCCGGTATATCCAGCAGGTTGCGATTCTTCGCGTCCCGGAAGGATATGTCGAGAATGATGTGCGTGAGCTGGGACACAGATAGTGCGTCTGGGAATAGTTAAATCCAGCTGAGCTTCGCGGTCTTTTCACCCACCTGTTTCGCAAAGAAGTTTCCCAACTCTGCCTGGTGTACCAGCAGCGGAGCCAATCCTTGATCGTTTGAGATATGTAACATGCTCTTCCAGTTTAAAATGTTTTGCGAAAAGCTTAGCCACATCCCCACCCTTGTCACCCCGCAGTCTCTTATCCTTGAGAACTCTGGTCACGTCGGCTATCCGGAGGGCTGCTCCGGCGATGTATAGCAAAGTTGGTGCACCTGGTGACTTGGACCTCTGCGAGAGCCGCTTGTGCAACATGGGAAGAACTGATGAAAAACGATGGTTGTGCAGCCAAGGAGGAAAGTCGGATGAAAGATACCTTTGATAATAAAATCAACCAGGCGGTCCAACGACCTCGATTCCGTCCATTGCGTCGTGTCCGTGATTGCTGTTTCTATCTGCAGTTCATCAAGATCACAAGAAGCCAGATGTGTTGGATGCGCTCACCAGGGATACACATATCGCTGAGCTCGAGTCCAGTCAACTCGGGGAATGCTTTGGCTTGCATGGCAGACATGTAGTCCGCAAGCTTGTGGGCCGGTTGCGCGGCTATCGAGGGAGGTTCGAGGACCTGTACTGTTTCTGCGAGTTTCCGTCTCTGTGTAATCCATTCTGTGTTACAACGTGGTCGATCTCGGGACGGTGCAAGTGACCTTTGCCTGCCTCTCCTTCTCCTTTTCTCTGCGTTTCCGTTTTGCCAAGGTTGCCTTGCCTTTGGGAGCGGGTTCATCCTGTTCTGCCTCTTCATCTGCACTGAGGAGGCCGTCGATGCCATCACCCGCTCCCTGGCGCGGGTCGAAGGCTGCGTCTTCCTCGCCAGACGAGGCAACGAGCTCATCCGGGACGAAATCGTCCTCCAGGTCGTCGCCACGCTGGGCGCTCATTTATGACAGCAGGCTAGCAATAAAGCAGTGAGAAAGGCACAGTGAGATTTCGCGAGTCACCAAGTACGTTTATGAGGGTTGCGGGCCGAGGAAGAAAGAAAGAAAGAAAGAAAGAAAGAGAGACGAATGGGGAAATCAGCAAACGTGTTGACCCTCGGAGCTGACAGCCTCTGACAGCAAACATGAGCAGAACACGCACCGCTGCCCACGACGGCTGGGCAACGGACTCATGTCCCTCATCGTCAGCTTTGTTTCATGCATGCGCTCTCTCCTGACCCTTGCCCACAGCACACCCATATCCTCCACCCTATTCCTTTTTGCTCTTCCCCTTGCAATACTGGTCTTTATCTTCAGATTCTTCAAGACACCGACCCAAGCACTAGAAAAGAACCGTTCAAAACCTTACCCTTCCGAAATTCCTTCCAACTCACCCCAGGAACCTGTTCCTATGCCTTCGATATTTTATCAACCGCCTACGAGGGTTCTCGAGGAACCAAACCACACAGCACCCTTCCGCGTCACAAAAGATCCAATATTCCCAACGAACCCACAAATAGAGACAATTGGTGTGAAGCAGCCTTATGATGCCTTCCTCGTCCTCGACGTCGAGGCAACGTGCTTCCAGGGAACAGGCTTCGAGTGGCCCAATGAAATCATTGTACGCTAAACGTCTACTCGCTCACATCGTCCGTTCCTGATCACATAGCACTGAAAGGAGTGGCCAGTGTGTCTCTTACGCTGGAGAGATAGGTCTCCAAAGGGAAGAGCCAGTCGGTTGGAGATTGTCGACGAATTTCGCAGCTTTGTCAAGCCCATGTGGAGACCTCGATTGTCCCAATTCTGTACCGACCTAACTGGAATCACTCAGGTCCGTTTTCTTCTTCTTCGCTCTCTCGATCTGTTCATCGTTCATGTGCAGGCGCAAGTCGATTACGCCCCAACCTTTCCCAAGGTCCTCAAGATGTTTGCGAGATTCTTAGCCCAACACGGGCTAATTGATCCCAAGAGTGGCAAACCTTTGCAACGTTTCTGCTGGTGCAGTGATGGGCCATTCGACGTAAGGGATTTTGTAGTAAAGCAATGCTTTATATCAAACGTCGGTATCCCGAAACCAACTACTGAATTCAACAATTTCAACTGCAACGATGTCATTGCTTGTTTGACAGGTACCAATGCCGTCATGGCTGAGGGGCGATATTCTCGATGTACGAAAGATCGTCTCCGTTTGGGCTGCAATGAATGAAGCATCCGACAGCCAGTATATTAACACAAAGGTATGCTCGGACTACTGTCATTTCATGATACGCTGTCATTTAGTTGATATTGGCAGTTTTCGCCAAGTCGCCGCTTTCGGTCGTTGAACATAACACAGCAGCTACGCGCGCTCACACTGGGTCCATTTCAAGGGAGATTGCACTGTGGGATTGATGTTAGTATCGAACATTTAGCGAGTTTGTCGGATCATCGTGTTGACAGTGATTTCGTTCTCGCATATAAATTAGGACACTCGGAATATCGCGCGTATCGTCATCGAGCTCGCCAGGCGCGGAATTCGCTTGGAGCCCAATACCCCGATAAATCCCAACCGGCGGTGGCAATGGATGGGAAGGCCTGGAGAAGTCTTGGAATACTGTCTCACCTAAACTCACCTTGACGACCCCGTGATGCATAAGGTCATTGTGACGAATATTTATGTACCTTTGACACCCTATTTTGGTCGCTCACGTTCCCGTGGAGCACCTGTCTTTCTCAGCAATGTGATTCGCCCATGATTCAGGATAAAGAACCTTCTGAGTGGTGACAAATAAACAATGTAAATTGACGATGAGAGGCAGAAACTGAATTTATGTAGGTTTACACGCAGGTATACAGAGATAGATAATATTCGGGGAAGCTTGCCGACGAACTCTAGTGTGGATAATGTTCGAGCTGCAATCCCAACACGATTTATACAACTGTGTGACCCTGAAGTTTCCAGATATAAATGATGACCTCGGCGCAGTGGATACCATTACACATGCTATCCTGAGCTCGGAGGCTCACATGCATGCCAAAGTGAAATAGGAACGTGAAATAGCAACCGAGGGATTCAAAGCCATAAGAACGCTCGATGTGAGAAACAAATGGACCTGATGATGATGAACAGTTGATCTAAGATTACCCCCTTCGAAACAGCGAGAAATCACTAAGGATGCGTAAATATAGTCACAGTTCACAGCCGAATGATCGACACGACTTACGAAATCCCAGAGAGTACCGAAGCAAGGAATTCCAAGCGTCTTGCAACCGTGTTGTATCTCGAAGTTTCCGACGTAATTCGAAGTGATGAACACAACTGACGTTAGACGTCAGTGAATTTCGGCTTCGCAGGAAAGCTGAGAGGAGTGTTTACCTTCAGCTTGCCAATAGTCATAAACCTCTTTCAATATCTTCATCGAGTCTGGACGACCACCGCGCTCCTTGCTGTCCCACAGTAGAAGACGCTCAGGTTCAATGTGCCGGTGGATGAGACCACTGATGGTAGGGCCGAATGTCTTCTCTTGGTCGGAGCCTAGTAGACGGTGTCAGTCTCGAACAACCGCACATCCCGGAGATGACATACCAATCCAAATGAGATACCTGCAAGGAGGAGTACACGTCAGCCATTACGATCCACTGCAGCAAATAGTTCTCACCAGTAGGGTGATTGGATACATGTTGCGAGAGCGGCCCCAAGACCCGTTCCCGTGCAAATACGGATGCCACGCTTATACAATGTCGAAGTGTTGGATACACCAGCGACCTGGACCAACCGTGAGAATCCAGGCTATTACAAGGACCAACGCCGAACCCACCTTGAGCTGACGTGTCCAGATCTTCCTCGGAGGGTTGTTAACAAGACTTTTGGTGAAATCACCTGCGAAAATGGTAAATGAGGGTTCGCAGGGCACGTAACCATCAGCAAGCTTACCTTGCACACCACAAATCAAATAATGATATTTAGCGTGCGGTCCCTCACTGTGACGCTCTCAGAAAGCAGAAAAGGTGTTGTAAAACGTGAATACGTACGAGATGACACCAAAGGCATGGTATTCCATCACCATAGAACGGCTGACACGGGCGAGCAAACCCTGCTGCATGCCGCGCTCGAAGCGAAGGACCGCGACTTTCGGAGATGGCTAACAGAGACAGTCAGCCCGGGGTACGTTCTCTGACGTTGGCGGTTCACTCACAAGTTCTATGTCGACTCGGACTTTTCGGGTACAAATCCAAGGAAGGACAATGCTGTCGAGGCGTTGTCAGAGCAAGTAAACACATCATCGGTGGGGATGATACGGACAAGAGGGTCATGCCCATGCAATACCAGAATGCTTGCTGGCGGACAACGTAGACACCGCTACGACTCCATTGCCCATCCGTGACATCGTAGGTGTTGGTGAGGATTGTGTATACCCAAGTCATCCCGAGAGACGTCCAACCGAAGAATCGGTGATTCCTCTCGAAGACACTACGTGATTTATTGTTAGCCATCGTCAAGGAATATTCCAGGGTCACATACTTGTGGTGACTATTACGAACCCAGGGCAAACCAGCGATCAGGGTGATAAATAACACAATGACCAAAATGACACCGAAAGCTAGGAGCGAGTCGTTGTATTCATGCTTGTTTCTGTACTGGACGACGAGCATAAAGATAAGCCAGCCGATACCAGAGAATGCGCAAGAGCTATGAATACCGCCAAGATGCTGGTGACAACACATGAGTTTACACTCCCAAGCCTTCCATCATTCCACTTACCTGGAGGGTGGAGGTGCAACCAAGACGCCAGATGAGAGGAGTCCATTTGGCAAACAGCGTGTTGACAAACAAGTACAAAAGACGACCGAAGATCTCGTTGCGCATAAGCACACAGAAGTTCAGATTGCCAACAACTAGAGCACCCGGATACTGATAAGCGTATGGCCAGATACCAGCTGCAGCGCAGGTTATGCCGATGAAGTTGAGTGTGAAGACGGTTGTGAAAAAACGTCTTTATAGTAATATGAGTGAACATGTGGGAGGTGTGTATTGGTAAGACTAACCTGTATGAATCGTACCAGATGATGAAGTGGACGTATTTGGTTATCTTCATCTTCTGGGATTTCGGCGGTTGAGGAGGAGGTTTTGCAACATTTGAAGGCGATACAGGTGCATCCTTCTTGAGAGATTTCACGGGGAACACATCGAGATCGGCGGGCTTCTTCTCACTCTTGGTAAGGTCGGGATTGACAACGACCTGGGGGGAGCGGACCTCCAGTGTCCCCTTCTCAGCATCGCTATGGGCAGGCGGCGACATGGTAACTTGGCAAAGGTCACAGTGAGAGGACTGCCCGATGACCGGCGAGAAGATGGGGGAACTGCGAAGTTGTGGCTGCTGCCTACCTAGTCACCTTTTATTCATTCCCAAGTATTCGCTGAGACCATACGGGGAAGAGGGACAGATCTCGGAAACAATCCGGTGGCACGGTGACAGAGTAACAAACTCACAGGCGTTCACACCAGGGATTCGGGTTCCGAATGACCGTCCGGTATTCGAGGAGGGAAACTACACGACTACGCATCCCGGACATCGCACAGCACTCGTCGAATAAGCGGGAGCCGGCCTCTATCGTTCTTTTTTTACAATGCTCTCTGTCATTGCTCGGTGATCGGATTGGCAGATTACGTACCCATGAATGGGAAGGCACGAAGTTTGCTCTTTAAATGATACACAAGTTTTGTCCACACGGGACCGCGGTGGGATCCTTGTGCGTTCCGATAGCGTTCTAGAGAGTCCGACATCCTGAGTAGGAGTATGTGAGAAGTAGGACTCGAAATAACTCAGCACCAGATGAGTGGTAAACAAAAATTGTCACTTACATATACATTTGTCCTGATAGGTGTTGCTGCCAGGTGGTCTCTGTGCCACCAGGACAGGATTCCTGGGAACCTGAAAGTAAAAACATCATCAATAGATAATCGGAGGTGAGAAACGTTGGCCTGTACTGCTTGAGAACTGGAGTCTGAGAAATAACTTTTAGAATGGTAGGGAAACTCACTGATCAAATGGACAGTATTCTCACAAGCAGATGTTATTGATATCCGGAGAACGTGCGATCCACCCGGCGGCGTCACGATATCACAATGCGCTGTGGCCATAGCGGCGCACGGTGGTCGTCGACGGAAGAATGTTTGCGCCGTGATGAAACATTTACCATCTGGTGATGATGGCTCGCGCGAGTCCAAGAGAACCTGTGTTCATAATACGATGAATCGGCGGGGATTCACGACCTTCCTGGGTTCTGATTTCATACGTCTTGCCAGTGCCACTGAGCCCGATATGTTTTTCGTGTGCTATATCCCCTTGCTGCGCGAGTTCTCAGGACTGTATAGGCAGTTGGTTAGAATGTAGGCCAGTTAGGTCCTAACCGGAATTTGAAAACCTAACCTAACGTGTAGGCAAAAACTATTGTTATTATTAGTTTATGCTTACAAATAGTAAAAAGGGGTAGACCTTCTGGTACAAAAGGGCCAATAGGCTACATTGATATCCATTAATAGTTACATGGAATAAACTATACTACATTAGACTTTCTCATAATGCATACCATCAGGAGCATAGAAGAATGCACTGTAAGATTTATGCATTATCATGAGAAAGCCACGTATTACCTAATTTGGTAGAGATAGCCCCTGAATCTGTTAATTATTGATGATCTTGCATAATATTTTCTCCGTACTTCTACACATAACATGTGGCCGATCTCGCCTTGCCAATCAGCCATGGAGTTACTGCACTGTCAGAATCCGTATGTAATAAGGACGATCGCAGCACGGCTGTGGCAGTGCTTGACGCGAAGGCACAGCCCACCCTCCGCAGTCCAGTCCGTCGCCGCCATCAGCAGGTCGTCCGCGAAGTTCGGGTGTAGTGTCAGGCACATAGTTTATACACTCGTCCCCTTGTAAGCATAGCACGAAAGCAGATCATTCTCTACGGATATAAGTATGGACTAATGGTAATTGATGCGGCGACTGTCACCGATATAGCCGGAATGAACGGAAACAATTGACCTCAAACATAATGTCCTGGCGTGGATGGAGAGCCTGATCGGAGGTGCGACGACTCCCCCGATTGGTATTTCCACAGAACTCCTTCGAGCTTGCAAGTCGTCACTGCTGGTGTGAAAATTTCCGTGTTCAGACTGCGACGACACGTTGTGCAGAGATCACCTATCTTGCGGTCACGCTCAGGGACACTCAAGGTTGCAATACAGATCAAGTGACAATACGACAGTACAAAAGGCATCATCCTCCTTCCTGTACAAAGTCCCTGAGATGTCTGAGCTGCGCAGAAACCTCTTTCTTGAACAAACCGATCTCGTTGCTGTTCTTGGCAATGGCTCGAATAGTCTCATCTTTGAGACGTGCGACCTTGGCGAGTTGCTCTCGGTAGCTGCGCACTTTGGCATCAACAACAGAGAAAATGATATTAGTAGAAGGTGCTCACTCAAATTGCAAGGCCTGAAGTCGCGACTTCACTCCCATCCCACTTGATAGTGCTGCCGTGCGCGCGTGCGCGAGTTCCCTCTCTAGTCGCGCGGCTTCGGCGTTGCTTACCATGGATTCCTGCTGTGCCGCCTGCGATAATGTTGGTTGTGCACGGAAATGATGCAGCAAGTCACTTACATCTCGCAGGTCATCTGCTTGTTCGTTCAACCCCACTACCTTCTTTTCGATCTCTTGAACTTCCTCGTCCACGTTTTCGCACTCCAGTGTCAATTGATCGAGTTCGTTGTCCACCTTGATCCGCTCACTCTCCACTTCAGCACGCTCGGTCCTTTTGGTCTCTGCCACTGTACTTAGAGTCGGTTTGATCACTTTCCGGATGTCAGAGCCTGTGAGCACCTGCTGGGGATTAGATATCGCGATGTTAAGTTGTAGCGTAAGGTCGATTTCTTGGAGAGGTGGAGGAATTGGCGGAAATAACCCGAGCGAGGAGAGCAGATTAGTATACAGGTCGAGAGCCTCTTCCGCAGCCGCTCCTCGATTTGTCATTACCACCTCCAATGACATGACAGCTTTTTGGGCTTCGGCGATTCTATGCTTGAGATCCTCGAGATTCCGGGCCAGTGTTTCATGATCGGTATTCATGCGGCCAACCTCTTCGGGTGTTAGGTTCTGTGCTTTCACTACCTCGGCTAGTTTCGCATGTTCACTCTTAAGTTGCTCCAAATTCGAAGCTGAAAAAGTCAGGAAAGAACTGACGAGGTTTATGTATGACTTACTGCGAATGGTGAGTTCAGCTTTTTCGTGTGCAATGGTATCAATCAAATGCTTCTTCCGTGATTCAAAACGCTGAAGAACATCATGGAACTTCGCTCTGTCGCTGACAAGAAACCCATGGTTTTTTTGTAGTTTCTCGAGGGGAGCCTGAGGGAGCCTGAGATCCAAATCCGCAGCAAACTCATTATACCCACTGCAGACGAATGAAGTTGTTCAAACTCGGCTTTAGTTCTGGAGAGTCGTTCCTTTTGCTCTTCTAGATCATTTAACACCCTTTCATTCTTCTTTGCTTGAGGAAGATAAGGCTTGATTGACAGAGAGGATATGTAAACCTACCATAGCGTGCTTCCAGAGCTTTGTCTTGTTCATCAAAGACATCTGCACCGTGAAAAAATGCGACGTATGCCTCCGCAAAATAGTCGAAAGCGAGGGCCTGGTGATGTATTGGATCATGGAATTCTTCTGGTATCCTATCCATCACTTGCAGGGTTGGGTCATCGGTTTCCAGGTAATGTACTCGGGCCTGAAGCATGATTATGGGTGCGCATTTTAACGGTTGAACATGACAGACCTTTCCCAGTTCTACCAGCCAGTGCAACACAGCAAGCAATGCTGGCCACGAATGCATACTTCCAGGAGCAGCTAACCATTTATTGTCGATCTGAGATGCGAACGGGTATCGGAGGGCTTTCAGAGCTGGCTGAAACTCGTCCTCGAAGCGCATCTTGGTATCAAAAGGGTATGATGGGTCAACCACACAAACAAGATGTTGGAACATTGCGCGAAAGTCCTTTCCAGTTATACTTGTCAGAGTTTGCATAGAAATCTCGAATTCGGTACCCTGAAGCCAGGAAAATATCTCCTGGCGCATTTTAGCCTGGTATGAGCGCTCGCGAATGGGCCGAGGGTCCTTGAGCACTTGGTTCCCCGAGGGTGCAGGAAGAGCGCCGCCGCCGCCACCACCA
>JBBPRX010000116.1:0-24397 GCA_038093195.1 Boletus fagicola
ACCACCGTGTACGTGACAACTTGAAATACGTGTATGACAATCTGACCATTTGTAATAGGATGAGCATGAGGACAAGCATGCTGTACGTGGCGCTTATTCACTCACTAATTTGCTTGTAGTGACGTCGATCCTATTTCCGTAGCAACATGTCGAGTCTCACCAAGATGTTACCCCCATTGCCGATGATGAGGGCACTAAGGTGTCTGGACAGGACGTCAAGGAATCGATGGAAAAGGCTTTTGTGAGTGATAACATTGTATTTGTCTCGTATACTGACTATTTTGTTAGGAAGCCGACTCTCCAAAAGACGCTCAGGAACGTGAAGAAATGGTAGCGAATGTGGAGACGGCTGTCGAGGAGAATTCGACTACCGAAACAAAATCCCAGGCGGTGTCACTAACGGAAGTTACGCCCGCACCGGAGTCTGAGCTAAACCCAACTCCGTCCACACCCGGCAAGGTTGACGAGGCGACCCATGCGACAAGCGACGAAAAGGCTCAAGCACCGCTGTAAGTACATCTGGCTTTTGGTTTGGCGAATGGAGTGACCAAGTGATCACCCGGGCGACACGAGTGAGCCCACATTGGAGTCAAAAGCTTAGGAGGAGTTGCTAGAGGTTAGATTTGTCATTGTGTAGGCCCATGCATATGTGAATACATAATTCATAAGTAGGCATCCATCGTTGCCACTGTCTAAGCATGTCGAGCTGATACGAGAGTTGAGACTAAACGGTGCTTGACACTGCTTGTGTAACATGGCTGTCTATATATGGTCATGTGATCATATATTGGTTTCCAAGACGCCGACTATAAGACAATGAGACGATATGAGTGGCTGAGGGTCAAGCGTCCTGGCTGTCCAGTCAAGGTCTCCAAAGTTCGTTTTGTTCTTCGAGCTGTGTTGCTTGACGCACAAAGCTCACCGTCACTCATTTCATCCACCATTCGCTTGCGATGCTTGCCATTTTTGTACTCGTGTCTTTGCTCTTTGTCGCCGATCTCTGCTTATCCGGCCCGATCATTCGCAAGAACTTGGATGACGTTGCATCGATTGCGACGTCCCCCACATCACTATCCAGAAGGGACTCGACTAAATATGTCGTAGCCCACTTTATGGTCGGAAACTCCTATCCATACACCCAACAAAACTGGTTGTCCGATATTCAGCTTGCTCACGAGAATGGCATCGACGGCTTCGCGCTCAACGTAGGAAGAGATTCCTGGCAACCTCAACAGGTCGCAAACGCGTCAGTGCCTATGATGCATTCTTAACTCAGGCTCATGCTCGACCAGGTACCAAGCTGCACAGCAATCGGGGACGGGCTTTAAGCTATTCTTGTCATTCGATATGACGTGCGCCCTCCGTTGTTCACCCTGGTGCTATCTTCACATCCACCACTAGATCTCTCCCCTGCAGCAGCGCCAGTGACGCCGCTACTCTCCGAAATTATATCACAACATATGCCTCGCATCCAAACCAATTGATCTACAACGGTCGTGTTCTCGCCTCGACTTTCTCCGGAGAATCCTGTCAATTTGGTCAAGGTTCAGTTCAATCAGGATGGTCGACGCAGTTTTTGCAGCAGCTATCGGGAAAAGATGCTGTCTACTTTGTCCCATCCTTTTTCGTGGCCACGTCTGCTTTCCAGAGTTTCAGCAGCGTGATCAATGGAATGTTCAATGTAAGACCGGTAGATCGTCGTGCTGTCCGTTACCCTAATACACACTTTTTCCGTTCCAGTGGAACTCTGGATGGCCCATACAAGTTACAGCAAGTTCTGTAACCAGCTATGGAAATGCTGTGCTTGATTCGCTTGCATCCTATATTGGGGCTACGACATCTGACGAACAGTATATCGATGCCTTGCGTCCCATGGGCGGGTCTTACATGGCTGCTGTATCCCCTTGGTTCTTCACACACTACAGCCCACAGACTTACAATAAGAACGTGAGTTACCTACCACCAGCGACAGATCGGTTCTGATCCTTCCTAATTTTTAGTGGATATACCTGAGTGATCACCATCTATATGCGAGGCGCTGGGAATGTCTGATCGGAATCCGCGACCAAGTTGATATTGCTCAGATCGTCTCTTGGAACGATTATGGGGAATCTCATTACATTGGTCCTATCGAAGGTGCACAACCAAATAGCCAGGCATGGGTGAACGGGTTTGATCATACTGGTGAGCTTTTCTACGTTCTCTGATCTCTGTCTCAACGCCGAGAATGCCGTCTACCAGGCTGGCTCAAAATGACAGCATACTACGCTACCGCGTTCAAGACGGGAACGTACCCAACTATCTTAAAAGACCAGATTTTTATGTGGTCTCGTCCCCATCCAGCTTCTGCCGATGCATCCGATCCAGTCGATCGACCTACCAATCATCAGATTGTGAGTTCTTTTCTTGGAGGTCATGCCATGTGGATCTGAGTTGTTTCTCGATCGCGATAGACAGAAGACAAGGTTTGGGCGGTTGTTTTGGCGACTTGTGATGCGACTGTCACGCTTTCGACGTCATCCACTGAGTCGCAGACATTCCAAGTTACGGCCGGGGTGACAAAGATTTCAATTCCTATTGGCGCTGGCGGTTATATGAAAGCAGTGCTGCAAAGGAACGGTCAAACAGTCATTGACCTTCAGCCCAACAGTTTCCGTTTCACCCCCTCACCATCTTCATACAACTTCAATGCTTTAGTCACTTCTTCGACTTGATATGTGCTAGATGCACAAGGGAATTTCAGATGGTTTCGTGGATATGATCCTGTATCAATAGGCAGTCGTAGATTATAGGCAGGTCCTCGATTTTATACCAATATTGTCATCATGGTCGACTCTGCGACTTCACACTTATTGCTCCTCATGAGATACCAATATCTTATTCACCTCTAAGCTGCTGCAACAATCACAGAAAGGTTTGGCCACTACACCATGGTCATGCTATCCGAGCCACCTTCCTAATCCAAAAGCAAAATTTGCTGTTTTCTGACATTCGGGTTGTCTGATGGGGCCAGTAAGAGTAAAAGATCGCTGGAGTAATATTACACGTAAGCTAGCTTATGTAACGAGTATAGCCAACCAGTTTCACCATCTACCGCGAGTTGTGGGAGCACTCACACTGAATACTGAGTACTGAACACTGATCGGGATGAAACAAGTTCAAGATAGGTATAATGCTAGGGCACGCCAGTCACGTTCGGGATCACTCAAGAAGCGGAAACGGCTTCAACATGCACCTGCTCCGTCAGCGGAGACGGCAGATTCCAATGCAGAAATCCTCGCTCCGAAATCCCAAGAACAGAAAGAAAAGGAGAGGAAGGAGAGGCTCGTCCAGGAGGTGAGTCGCAAATATCGTGATGTCACGTATCTCATTGGCGTAGCTTGCAGCACAATCGGAGAGCAAGGTGTCAAGTAAGAGGAAGAAGAGATTAGAAAAGTATATTGTGAGACACAACTCTTTTCTCGATACGTTTCGTTGATACTATCTTTTGATAGGACAAAAAACTCAGACAAGAGGAGAGGGTGTTGATCTTCGAGAAACTGGCGTATGGACATCTTCGTACTCTTTAATCATCCACTCAATTTCACAGTCAGACTCAGGCGTCAATATCGACTTTGGAGCTGCAGTCCTCTTCGACATTAGGGACGGGAAAGGCGGTCTCTCATCGCGAACAATTGGACAAAACTGAAGATATAGATGTTCGGCGTCTCGTGGATGGTAGATCCAACACACGAAGACGGCGTAGCCATGGTTTTTCCGTCCCGGGTCTCACTGACACCGAGAATAAAGATACCGCACTCGATGCGATGGGTTCCGATACTGCTAGCGTCGACTTACCGAACGTTGCCGCTCTAGACCAAGTCCAGGTTGTGGACATGTCCGCCAGCTTAGCTGCGCGGGAGAAATCAACGCAGTGTACTATTGTCGGCAGCGCCATCAGACGGAACCCAGATGGTACTTCCATGGCCCCTCGCATCGTCTCAAGAAAACAGATTGGTCAAAAGGTTGGTCGGTTGATGATTTGCAGTTCGCGATTTCCTTATATTTCTTTAGGCAAAATTTCGACGGTGGTCAAAGCAATCTGCGCAGCCGGACCCGGACCCCGCGTCTGATTCGTCATTCGATAGCTCAGATTCCGCGAATGACACGAAAGAAGATGAAAACGACGGGGATGAATCCCTTTCGGGGTCGGCATCAGACAGTGATTCAGATCACAATAGTTCATTTCATGCAGAGACCAATACTGCTTCTGTGAAGCGCCCAGGTTTCAAGACATGGGCAATGAAGCAGCTCTCTGCGGTCAAGGGCTACGTCAACACCATCGATGAATCATCCACTCAGCCGGAACCGACCCAAGATACTACCGAACAACCTCCTCCGAAACGACGCAAGGTCTTACATCCACCTCACGATTTCATGATGCGTGGTCCCCTTGGAGATGACATAAAGTTGCCCGCCACTGCGCTGGCAGAGTATCTATCGAGGGAGCCTCAACAATCGTCGAGTTCGTCCTCCGCTGAAAAGAAAGCCAAGGTTGTTTCGGTTACGCGACCCGCAGACGTCGAAGAAGCCCGGTTGATGTTACCTATCACAGCAGAAGAGCAGCCCATTATGGAGTCTATTTTACTCCATCCCGTCGTGATCATATGCGGCGAGACTGGTAGTGGAAAAACTACACAAGTACCACAGTTTCTCTGCGAGGCAGGGTTCGGGGTTCCCAATGGAGGTGTGCTGGGCCCAAGCTGAGCGAGAACGTACTAACATTATCTTTAGATAATTCTGGTATGATCGGGGTAACACAACCCCGACGAGTCGCAGCGATTTCGATGGCCACACGTGTTGCACACGAACTGTCTCTAACCTCGTCACGGGTTTCCTATCAAATCCGCTACGACGCGACCGTATCTCCCTTAACTATGATTAAGTTCATGACTGATGGAATTCTGTTGCGCGAATTAGCCACCGATTTCTTACTATCCAAATACTCCGTCATCATTATTGATGAAGCTCACGAGCGAAGCATGAATACGGACATACTCATCGGTGTCCTGAGCCGTGTCCTGAAGTTGCGAGAGCAAATGTGGAAGGATAAAAAGGACGGTATTAGACCCCTACGCCTGGTCATAATGTCGGCCACCCTCCGAGTCAGCGACTTTGCAGAGAATAAACTCCTCTTTCCGTTTCCTCCTCCAGTGATCAGCGTTTCTGCACGCCAGCATCCGGTGACGATCCATTTCAACCGCCGAACACCCTCAGACTATGTCAAGGAAGCGGTCAAAAAGACCGCTAAAATTCATTCTCGCCTGCCACCGGGCGGCATCTTGATCTTCTTGACTGGCCAGAATGAAATATTAGGTGTCTGTAGGGCTCTGAATGCAAAATTTGGCCCTAAAGCCATCGAAGCCCGAATGCGTAAAAGGCGGTTGGTGAATGCTTCTTCATTTTTCAAGGACGAACCTCCAGACCCTCCAAAAACGGTCGCTGCTGCGGAAGGTATGCCATCTCAATAACTGCTTCCTCGAAGGTAATCACTAAACAATCTAACAGTTGTCCTGGAGGCGGAGGATGTAGAATTGGGAGTCAGCAGCCAAGATTTGGCTTCAGATGTCGACGATGGTGTCCCTGAAGAAGATCCTGAAGCTTTGGATAGCGCCGACGAGGACACCGCCGATATAGAAGAGAGTGACTGTGAGTCGGATCCTCATATTCGTATTCATACTCATGAACACATATAGCTTAGCTCCGATGCACGTCGTTCCGCTATATTCTCTTCTGCCGAGTGATAAACAAATGCGGGTTTTCGAATTACCACCCCCTGGATACCGTCTGGTGGTGGTCTCAACGAATGTAGCTGAAACATCACTGACGATCCCTGGAATTCGATATGTTGTCGACTGTGGGCGAGCAAAGGAGGTGAGTTACTCCTGATCGCAGACAGTATTTGTTCTCACAGAAATTATCAGCGCAGATACGATGCCACAAACCGTATACAGTCGTTCCAGGTGAACTGGATATCGAAAGCCTCCGCGGCGCAAAGAGCCGGTCGAGCGGGGCGGACGGGCCCTGGGCATTGCTATAGGCTCTATTCATCTGCACTCTACGAACACTATTTCGAATCATTCTCACAACCCGAGATTCTCCGTACGCCCATAGAAGGCGTAGTACTTCAAATGAAGAGCATGGGCATCGACACGGTGGTGAACTTCCCTTTCCCAACCCCTCCCGACACACAGGCTTTGAAGAGGGCTGAGACGGTACTGACTCATCTCGGTGCGGTGAGCAGTACACCTCTTGCATCGTCGGCAACCTCGGAAATGTCCATCGCTACGATCGGGGGCGAGATTACGTCACTCGGGAAGTCGATGAGTTTATTCCCTCTTGCTCCTCGATATTCTCGAATGCTAGTCTCCGGTCAACAACATGGTTGTCTGCCATACGTGATCGCCATCGTATCAATTATGACAGTAGGGGATCCATTCTTACACGAAGAGGGATTAGGCAAAGGCAACAATTCGGACGATGAGAGCAATCATGAATTGGAGTACATCAAGAATGAACGACTCAAGACAAAGGAGGTTCGCAGAACACGTCGGAAGGCTTTCTTTGAGACGCAACAGGTACCGCCGGTGGAATTCTTCACCACGCGACGCTAACACTCCGTTTCCTAGACCCACGCTTCGTTGGGAAGGTCAACTAGCGATATCTTTCGAATACTTTCCGTCGTCGGCGCATACGAGTTCGCTGGGGGTGGTTTCCAGTTCTGCTCAGAACATTTCGTTCGACCAAAAGTACGACTTGAGAGAACTTGGTTTCGTGTCTCATTGACTGACGTGGTGTTCCAGGCCATGGAAGAGATCCATAAGTTGAGAGCCCAAATTTGCACCATTGTGAGTGCGACCTTCCCAGGCGTGGAGACGGGTCTTGCACAAATCCTTAAACCACCTAATGAAATACAAGTTAGTTGCTTCATTTGCCATTGGTCGGTATTACACTGAATAATGTCTTGCAGTTGAAGGTCCTTCGCCAGTTATTGACTGCGGCATTCATCGATCAGGTAGCCGTTCGGAAAGATCTCGTGCAAAAGAAGTCGGCCACCGGGGTTCAATACTCGACTGCCAAAGGTGTCCCTTACAGAGCAATGGGTGTCCAGGAAGACGTATTTATTCATCCTTCGTCTGTACTGTCACAAAGCTCTCCTCCGGACTATATTGTCTTCACCGAGATCGTTAGAACAACCAAACCGTGGCTCAAAGGTGTGGTGCCATCCCCAAGTTAAACGGACTCTTGTCTAACAGCCCTGCAGGACTAACACTGATTAATTCGGCATGGCTGCCCACGCTCGGAAAGCCGACACTGTGCACTTTCACTAAACCTGCAAAAAATAGCGCAGGCTTGTTGATGACGATACCCAAATTTGGACCCGATCAGTGGGAACTACCACCAATAAAAGCTTAGTGATAATAAAAAATACATTATATCCTGTGTAGGCAATCGGTCTAGGTAGATGCGCCGTGCGGGGGGAAGGCTGAATATGCTAAAAGATCCTGACTGTGTGTCGAGTATGACATCTATGGTTTGGGTTTCTTTGGGATGAAAATACTACCCTTGTCCTTCTTCGGTCGCTTACGTGGTGGTGGCATCGACTTGTGCTCGTTAATCGACGAAGACGCTGCTTCAACAAGCGGTCTCTTTGGTAGATGCTTTTGTGCAGAATCGCCGCTTGGCCCCGCAGCGGTTTGGTCCGAAGTGGGGTTAGTTGGAGTGGAAGAAGCATTTTGCGATTGCGGTTTAGCACGAACGGATTCGACCAAGCTCTGAGGAGTGACAAGGTCTGCTGGTTCTGGAGCCTTGGGAACAGGCCGCTGTTTGTTGGCCTTTGTCGGCGAAGCAGGCCGAGCTGACCGCACGGGGGCAGGCTCTGTGAAGTAGGATACCTCCACCTGTATGCGATGCAAAATTGGGAACACTGGTTACTGTGATTGAGCGGGTAACTTACATCAGTCAGCAGCGACCTGGTTCTGGCATCGTTCACAATTTCTTTCCAATCTGCATTACTCCTCTCAAGCGTCGGAGCATTTCCCAGGATGAACAAGGAGGATTTTGCTCGGGTAAGAGCCACGTTCATTCGGCGAACATCTAGTGAATGGAATTTCAGTCGCGCTTTCATTTCGACGTCCATGAACCGTACCAGCTAAGAAGCCAACTGACTGTACGCCTGGGCCAGCACGCACGCAGGAAAGGATGATGATGTCCTTTTCTTGACCTTGGAAGCCATCGACCGTATGGAAGTGTATCTTTCCACGAATATCCTCTCCAAACCTCCTTTCAAACGCACGCTGAAGTTCGACCACCTGACCGCGATACATGGAAACAATGCCAACTCGGAAGTCGAAATCGATTGCTACGAATTCTTTGCGCAGCCTCGCATAGAGTGCGATAGCCACTTGAGCTTCCAGTACATTTTTCATTGAATGTCCGATGGTTCCTTCTTCCTGGCCACGCGAGATGTTGAAAAAACGATAGCAACCAAATTTCGGATGAGATTGCCAGGGCTGTTTGGTTTTGACGTCCATGTCGGGTCCGTCAAGCAGGCGACCTTGGTAGAACAAACGGCTAGGGAGCTGGCTGATTTCTGGATGCATGCGGTATTGAATACTATTGGGTCTTTGAGTAGGTCATTCGGAAAGCCTCACACCATACTCACCTTAACAGGTGGACAGCCTCTGGGCGGTGTTTTTGCAAGCGAACAAAGAGGGACTGGTTGTAGTTGAATTTACATGCCTAAAAGGGTTTATTAGGACGATAACAAGACTGCACGAAGAGACTCATCACCTCTTGGGAAAGTACAGTCGGTGGAAGCTGTTGAGGGTCTATAGAAACAGGTCACTTCTGACATCGCACGGCGGGGCTACTAAATTCTCACCTCCAACCATAATGCACCTTCGAGTACGAAACTTCAAGGGAATCAAAGAAGTTAATTCAACGGCTTGGGCGGCTTCATCAATGATGACCATCTCAAACTCTAATTGCTCGATCGATTCATGGCCAGATCCTGCGAGCGTTGCACAAATCACGTCTGCCTCTTGCAGAACCTCGATGCGGATTCGCCTTTTCACAGCATCTAAAGTTCGGTTGTCGGACTTTTGTTTGTCCTTCAAACGATCAAACTGTTGAGTTAGGGCCATTCGGCGAGAATTCAACTTCTTGATCTCTTCCTCGATGGCGAGTGTCCTTGCAGTGTTGTTTTGAACCGTGGCAAGCTCCTCCAATTTTTGCTGTTTGGCGCGTTTGACAGATTCTATCTCCTGCCGTAGCAACGCTATTTGTTTTCCGGCGTCGTTGGAAGAATCCGGCATATTTTCGCCGTTCATCTTGTGCTCCACGAGGTAGTCTAGCGCGATATCCCGGACACTGATGTCCATAGCCTTGTCACTGCCAATCCGGACTACCTTGATGGGGTCCCCCCGCTTCTGAGTACCTCGGTAGCCCTCCTTCAGGCGGCTGGCAACTTCATCGATTGCCGCGTTACTTGGGGCGCACAAAAGGATTTTGTGTACCGGGCCTTTATCCGCTTGCGTGGAATTCCGCCCCGCGTGTATAGAAGTTGTGGCTCGAGGCCGTCGTGATAAGAAAGCCTCGACCAAACCGCATATAGTCGAAGTTTTTCCCGTTCCAGGAGGCCTTCAAAGTATCTGAGCAGCCGAGCCATCGAGACGGGCAATTTCACCTACCCTTGAATCAATCCGAATCCTTCAGCTCGTAATGAGCTAAGAATAGCTCTTGCCTGAGGCTCATTAACACGGTAGGTTGACATTGCTTGGTCAATATCATCGTTGTCCAGGCGTGGCATTGCGGATATGCGAGGTTGCATGATCGACTGAAAGGCATCGTAGAGAGGAAGAGCCATCAAGGCACCATATTCGCGATGCAATGTAGCCAAGCTGCAGAAAAGTCAGCCTCCCGAATGACGTTACTGAAAAAATAACTCTACCTAAACACCTTCTTCAAGCTCCAGACGCTGTTGATGTGTAAACCAGGGTCAATCCCATTGGGTATGAAGCATCGAAGAGTCATTTGTGCGCCAGTCGGAGTGGTACGGTATGACTGTGTTTTGGCAAGGAGCGATTTTTTCCCAGAAGGATGTCTGAGCAGAACTACATCTATTTCTGACAGATACCAATCTTTCTGAAGAGCCTCGGAGATAGTAGCCTCGAGGTCAATGAAGTCGTCTGTGAACTGCTTTGAACAAATCTTGCAATCATGTGACGCCTGATTCACTTCCTTCGACTGGACGATCTGAGCCCAGCATTCGAGTAGCAGGAGCGGCTCGAATACACTGAGATATTGGCGGTGATCTGCAAATTTGTCTGGGACATGAAGTAGCTTTGGTTCTGTTCCTTGGACGGGAGGATCCGGGCCCTCATGATCATAATTCCACGACAGCAGAGCCCGATGAAGTCCAGAAATGTCTGGTTTGAGCCGCATGGCTCTCCTACGTGCATCGTCCCTTCGATGAAGTCGTTCCATCGTGGCGTTCTTGGCCTGATTCGTGACATCAAGCATCCTGACCTGACGTCTCTCAGCAGGCTTCTGCACTTTAGGAGACTTCTGAAACTTGGCAAGGGCAGCCAAACCTTTCGCTCCCCTTGCATCGGCGTCGGACTCGGAATCACTGGACGACGAATCCACCGCCTGTGGTACCTTAGGCACATCATTGCGGACAGGAGGTGGACGATTGGGACCAGAAATGACAGTTGTCTGTGTCCTCTGGAAAGTCGGGAAAGCAGGTGTCTCCACCTTTGACTTGTGCACGAGGGGGGCTTTAGCGGGTTTCTGGGGAGCTAACGGCTTGAGTGTGGTCTGCACTTCTTTGCGTTCCGGCTTGGTGTCTTTACGCGCAGAAGCCGAAGCGCGACTACTGGCGGTTGTCACCGAAACGATCTCCACGTCGTCGTCATCGCTTTCAAATGTTGCTAGGGCGTCTTCGAGCTTTGCTATACGAGTCGAGTCGAGTCGAGTTCTCGGAGCCCCATCCGTCATTTTGCGAGCGTCGTCCACATGCTTGTTCAACTTCGCTAAGCCAACTTTAGAAGGCGGTACACCCGTTGTCCGAAAGCAGTCCAAGACAGTTTGGATAAGAGCAAACGATTGATGCAGCAGCTCCTCGTCTGACAACCGAAGCCACCGCGCAAGCTCGGGTAAGACAGGTTGAAGATCGTTCATCATCCGCTTTCCTACTCGAGATAACTTGGATGGCTTCCGAGTCAGTGAGGTGGACTCTCCCTCCGCAGATATGGAAGCGGCAGACTCCATGACCCTCCACTGTGCCAGCATATCCCGACCAAAAATGAGTGCATCCCGCATCCACACTGTCATATCGGGTATCTCGAAGAAATCTGCCCACAGCGGAGTCCGTTTAAATATCACGGTAAGCGACTGTGTCATGAGCGTCCACAGCTGAGGGAGTTGAGCAGCAGGACCTTGCGGATCTCCAGGCCGCAAGAACTCGTTCGAGTGCAGTAAACCATCGGGGCTGGAACAGAGCACTTCGATGATATCCGTGAGACATTGCACAAGGGACTTTGCCAAGCTGCACGCCTCGGTGACTTGAGGCGCATGCCGAACAAACTTTTCAAGGAATCCGAAGACAGCTGAGAGGGAGGGGTCCGGTAGATTGGAGAGCAACGCGCGAAAGCAATCAAGACGGACGTCCACATCGAACGCTTGTCCAACCAAGGTCTTGGCGGCAGTTTGAACGTCGTCAATTGGAGACAACATGAGAATCATGACGTTCCTAGCAACCTCCGGGTGAAGGAGAACATTGCGCACAAAGGACGGCTGATTGTAGTTCGCAAATTTAGAGATCGTCTCGACAAAACCTTGTCTCGTAACTTGTAGGGAGCGATTGATGGCGTCAAAGGCGACTCGGGCATTCGGTTTTGAAAAGACGGGTTTATAAGCACGGGAGTTCAGAACGTCCAGATGGGCATACTGGGCAACCAGTTTGAGAAGAGAAGTAGCACCATCTGCATCATTTGTCTGCAAGGATTCGTACGTCTTCATCCACATGTGCTCTCGCACAGCGCATACCAGGAATGTGTCGGTTTGACCGGCAAGAAACGCGCAAGATTGGCTGATCCCACCAATGATCTCTCCCACGTCTCGCGCAAGGCTCGCTATCACGAGATCACGAGAAGCGCTACGGGCAGACTTCCACTTTTCGTCTGCGTAATGGCGACCGAAAGCAACGGATATGAAAACATCGACATGAATATCCAAGACACTGGATACTGCCTGACGATGGCGAGCCAGTTCTTCAGCTTGACTTTTACGGATCAACGACGAGAGTAGCTGTTATTGAGTATATCAGTTCAAATCCCATGAGAGATATCGGGCGCAACAGCTGACTCGTATAGCAGCGAACATGACCACGGGGCGCACTTCCTTGAACCTTTCGTGCTGGAGTTCTTCGCAAAGTAGGTCTACAATTTTTGCGAGCACATCGCCAAAGATTCCAGAGTCTGAATCTTTCAACGACAATAGGTACTCTCCAAACCACGAGAGAAACCAGGGTTTGTCGTCTAGGGGAGCGGCTTCCTCGATCAATTTAATATAAGACGGGTTATCCTTGATGGCATCGAACACGACCTGCGGGAACTCGGGTGCCTCGCCTTTCCAAAGACCACTATTCAGGCGCTTGAGGAGAAAGAGCATACACTTGAGTATATGCGCGAATTCTGATAAAGAAGATCAGTCAACTGCGAATTGCGTACATGAAAAGTTGATATACATACGGGGACCCACGTCATGCAAATGACCTGTGACAACTCTTCGACAGTCGGCACCTCCATACGACCGCAGAATTGTTTCGGCAGGTATCTGACGAAGGACCTGACAAAATCCGACCCAGATTTCATTCGGATCTGGCGTCAGGGAAAACGAGCCGACGGGAAAAGTCTCCTCCTCCATTGAACGTATGTGCAACACAACAGAGTTACGTTGGTTTGTGGTGTTCGCGATGAGGTTAAATACAGTTCGAAGGGCTACCTCGTGCCCGGTGACGAAATGGTCCTCGGCCATAGGGATCTCGGAACAGGCTGTTACAAAAGACTTTGCCCACTCCCGCACGTCTTGAGACCCGTCAAACATGAGAATGAACAGTCCGGCAGGTGGAACATCCGTTGGCCAGCTTGAGACCGAGGGTTGAGAACGTACTAATGCAAGGACGTCGGGATCACGAAAGATGCGCAAATTCGAGACCGCATGGTATATTGTCGCAGGTGGCACGCTACGCAAAGCGGAAGAGTCGTTTCGCGTAGCACCGCTGATTCCAGCTGAAGCTAAGCCATCCTTTACGAGTTCCAGTTCCCAATCGTCGAAGCTCTCATAGAATCTCCGGAGAATGTCATCTGAAAATGCGCCAAAATAGCTGGTTCCTTCAGTCAGCTATACGGGCCTCGTCATATCTGACCATGGCCAGAGAGTGAGGATGCGAGCAATCTGCCTCAACCTTCCCGACCAACCATGGAACAGGGAACAAAAGGAACTCACGTTGACCGAGAGGTGACTTTGACCTCGCCAAAGGCTTTGACGCAAGCACAACAGCCCCCCAGACAACCTATCAACCTAGCCTTCCATTCATCCACCTTTGGGCTATTATAGGCGAACAACCTCAAAAGAAATGTAGCAGCGCCAACAGTGACTTGATCCGCACGAGAACAAAACCAATGGTAGCATTTGTCGGAGCTGTTGGACGGCACCTTCATTAGATAGTTGAAGACTGGTGCTAACACGTCGTCCAAGCCATCCACCGAGTTGACGGGCGTGTCACGAAGCTTGGCGAGTAGAGATTTGACTTTGTCCACATCGGTGGTCGTGGTCATGAAAGAAACTAGGATGGAGAAAATGTATGGGAACGAAGCTGCGCGGCCAGGGCTGGCCAAGGGAGGACGAGTCAGAAAAGCGCTGACAATGCCAGAAATGGACACCCGAAGCGCGAGTCAGCCGTCGATCGCAACTTTTCAGGAGTCAGTCAACAATGGATGCACAGGACGTGAGTTATCTCAACGAACTCCTTGAGCAAGACATCGAAATTAGAGAGGTGCGGCGCCTACAATTGGCTTCACCAGACTTTATGGCGAACCCTTTCCGTTCATGAAAGAAAATCAAAGATCAAGTATCTCATCTTGACAAGAAGACCCGCCTCATGGTTGGGATTCTGAACAAAATTCATTCCACCTCAATAGACGCCCGTTAGTCCTCGTCCACCTCACATGTCGACATCTAACCCCGTTGACTTCAAGTCCCGCCGCTGCTCGATTCGGTGCGACCAATTTTGCACAGTTGTCATGATACCAATGCTGCCATCGCCTCCCTTGTCCCTCCTAACCAACTTTGGCGCTGGAAGGAGATGTGGTCAAATTCTCTCCGCACAGCAATATATTCCGCTGCCCTAGTGGAATACCTAAGTAGTGGCACCCTCATTACGCTTTCGCAAGCCAGCGAGGTGCTTGGAAGTGAGCTGTTTGCTGCCGAGCCCTCTGCAAAGTCAGAACTCTCATGTCTTCCCAGTAAAAGAAGAATGGGCAGATAGGTTCTCAATAACCGTGGAAGATTATTTACATGGGCTAATTAGCCTCGTCAATGAACTGGTAAATGAAGTTTACCGACTTTCAGTATCGTGGAAAACACAGAATTACCTCGCTTGACTCACCACTCTCTTAGTCACGACTTGCTATCAATGCGGTGACGCTCGGAGACTACGAAGCACCACTTCGTATCTCAGTCTTTGTAAAAGATATCTTTGCTGGGTTCTCGATGGTAAACCTTTTCAAACGTTTCATTGCGGGATTTGACATGCCTCCTTTTTCGGAATTGAATCAAGCTCAACTTAAAAAATGATACCTTGCGACGACGCTTTGATAGCCTCAAATATGATCTCAAAAAGATCGAAGAGGGTCGGTCCCATTTCTTCAGCCTGCTCCAACCCTCATCGTTTCCTTAGTTGTCTACGATGTGTCATTGCGGAAGTTGGCAGACTCAACAAAAAATGTTGTTAGGAAATAGCCTTGAAAGGGGGTGTTATAATACATAGCATAAACGTAGTTAGCGCACAGGATGTTCCGTATGTTCTCGGCGTTGTTTAACTCCGCGATCATTCTTGCTAAGAACGCCCAACTGGCAGAGTGATTGGCCCGGAACTTCCACTCAACAAAGTAACTGCGCGCTCGCGTTCCTGGTCGCATTTCGTGTAGTAATATTTCTGGCGTATCTCATTTCACCACCGCAACTCCCAACTACTTTCCGTCGCCGAGATTCTGGTCATGGATAGAAGGCGAGGTTCAACTCGCCCAGCTTCGTCTGAAGGTAGGTTCCCACGCTTCCTCCCTGAGTCACTGGCAATCACATATCCGGTCCATTAAACAGAGATAGAGTACTGGTCTCATGCAAGCAATTCGCTGGGGACGCTCTCTAACATTTATGCTAACCCAACCAGCATCGAGACTATTGGACGCGTCAATAGGCTGATAGCCATGTGGCCGACTGATGATTCGCTCCCAGCCGAGAGCTACGAAACGCTCAAGACTAATTATAAGCGGTTGTCTTCCGCACTGAAAGAGGTGCGCCGTAATTCTGAGGACGAGATAGAGTGAGAACCCGCCCCCAACATTCTTCGACTGTAAATATAATTTCTGTTACAGGGCGCTCAATGATGCCATTGAACGAGTTAGTGTTCTGATCGCACTTCGAAAGGCATCTGAAACATTGCCACAAGGTTTGTTTCTCCTTGAGGAACGCTCACGTCATCTGACAACTTTCCACGACAGAGAAACGCAATAAACGTCCACGACCTCCGTCGCCGTCGCCTACTTCTACTTCTGTGACCCCCCCCGTCACAGGAGCACAACGCACCACGGTGGCAGCCCCCGTGCGGGGATCCACTGGACCATCACCTGCCATTCCGTTCTCTCGAGAGCCAAAAGCGCGGAGAGAGGCATTGGCAAAGCAGCTGCCTTTACAAGAAGGGCGTAAAGTTGCCTTCCATCCGCCTACTGGGAAGACTGCAGATGGAAGTACTGTCGACGTAGACGAGAATACGTGGATTTTGGCTGTTATCACCAAATGCATCAATCAGGATAAGAATCGGTGGGTTATCTTTTACGTTCAAGGGTAGTGTGTCTTATTGAATACATTCATAGCTATGAGGTTCAGGATGTAGAACCACAAGAAGACGGACAGCCCGGGCAGTGTTACAACACGACACTTCGAGCTATTATTCCCCTACCCGATCCCAGCTCTCCTCCAAACAGTGCGGCACACCCGAATGCGTATCAGGAATTCCCAGCCGGGTCGACTGTAATGGCACTGTATCCTGATACCAGTTGTTTCTATCGTGCCGAAGTGATAGCCTCGCCAAAGGATCTTCAGCCGTCTGGTCGTGTAAGTTGTGGAGAATGATGGTATGAACTCGAAAGCGAATGCTGACAACTGGTTCGATACAGGGAACGTCTTCCAAGCATATTTCAATGTATAAGCTGAAGTTCGAGGATGACGACGATCAGGAACATTCCGTGCTAGCGCAATGGGTCGTTGAATGGCCTGGTGCATAACCGTTTGAGCCGTGTGTAATCGTTGTAGACTGTTGTGTAGGACAAGGCTGGACGGAACCCTTGACTGGGACCCCGGGCACTATATATCGAATTTCCAGAAAAAATCGAAGGATGCCGAGGGGACTCATACGTCATGGAAGTGTGACTTCATTCCATGCTAATCCCCTATATATACGGGTGCTTGTGCTGTCGAGCTGAACTCAACCCATGATGTCCATGTCCATCAGCAGACTCCTGCACGAATTCCGACCCCTGTTTCGCATGCTCGAAGAGCCGCTAACTAGGGGACCACCCACCGTCTATGGCTTTCCGCGCCGCTCATTCCTTGCCGACCCGTTCTTCACCTCTCCCAGCACAGTCCATCCTGCCCTAGACCTGACAGAGGAAGGAGACAACTACATTGTCGAGGCGGAATTACCTGGCGTGAAGAAGGAGAACGTTGACATCACCGTTGGTGAAGGAGGCCGTAGCGTCACTATCCAGGGTAGAACATTCACTCGCCGTCCGGGTGATTCTGCGGAGTCCACTACTGAGACTGACAGCACTTCACAAGGTGAAGGTGTGCGCATCTTCTACGCAGAATTGATTGGTTAGTTTATGATGGCTGCAGGAGCAGGAGCTGTTGTGAGCTCCGAGACACCATCCAACCAATTGACTACAGAGCGTCTTTACTCTGGAACCTCATCGTTCACACGAACTGTCTGGCTTCCTCGCCCAGTTGACAGTTCGAATATTACGGCCAAGTTGGTTGATGGGGTCCTCACGTTGAAGGCTCCGAAAATGGAGGATAAGGAAAGTATCAAGATCGATGTTGATTAATGGGATTATTTTCACTGAATTCACCTATGACATCCTGTCATTTGGCAATGACTTGGGCTCGTTGTTTGTCTGTAGCTCCACTCAAACCTATAATCGTGTGCACCTAATTTAGTTATCAAGGACCTCTCGAAGTATGGGGGAACTAGTTTGGTGACCAGCCCGTCTATGAGGTAAACCGTTGATATTTACCTCATAGGTGGGCTGGTCACCAGACTATGGGGAAACAGTCTTGCAATCATAGACATGACTTCACCTTTGCGGCTCTACTTCACCTTGAACAGCTCAATGTTCAAGTAGTTGACCTGACATCGGGTGAACGCCCTCTGGCGGGCAAATTGATGCAAGTGAGCTAATCATCTTGATATCCATGTCGACCACTCCCAACCGACCACTGGCAAGAGTAGTTAGCGCTACTAGTACGCCGAGCACTTTCGTTTGAAAGGGTCGATCTCGCACGCACTTCTGTATATCTCCCCACTATGATGTGAAGTGGGGTCTGGACTCGGAGGTGACCTGGTACTAGCCTATCTGAGGCAGCTACAATGATCTTGGGTGGTAGGTCATTACCAGTTGTTACCAGTACTCGGCTAAGTCCACTCACTGATCACATCGTTAAGTTGAAAGCGGCTTGGCGGGAAACATAGCATGTAAAGGCAGGAAGAGCCGAGATTTCCAGATGTGCAGACGAGACTCTGCACTTCGCCTCTTGCAGATGGGCCAGACTTATTACTGACATCAATTAGAATAGATGTGGAGTCAAGCACGATAAAATTTCAGATATTTATGGGACATTTAGCAGGGTAGGGGCAGGAGGATACTTCAAGTTGGTGTTTCAAGTTGGTATATGTATAACACTTACTAACATCATGTGTGACAACCACTGGCAACGCGGATTCCGGAATTTGCAGCTTCGAGACGATATCACCCTCTTCTGACAGGCAAGTGACAAACCCTACGCTTGCGTCCATCTCACCACGGACGGCGTTAGGCGGACACTGTGGGGCTGGTTCATTCCTTGCATCTTCATCACATGCATTGCGGCTTCTGTGGCAGAACTGGCGTCGTTTATGCCGTGTATCTCCTTCGTTTGAAACCCTTCGGTCTCCATCTAATTTTGACCTTCACAAAGCAGGACAACTTCTCTGCAAAGATGGCACCCGAAAGGCAATCTGCACTTGCTTCTTGGATTACCGAATGGTCCAGTATTACTGTCCAAGTTGCTAGTGCTCGATAAACTATTCATGGTTGGTATCGCTCCCTGATGTCCATCGTAGTGCCGTTCGCTATAGCTTCGGTCCTACAGGCCTTGCAGTCGAATCTTGTGCTGCCAGTGGGGGATCTTTTCCTGGACGTCCTAGGGAGGAAAGGTACATTTGTCCTCTGGTGGCCGATAGTTGTATTTCAGGTTTGTCCCATTCTTAGTCCGTGATAAGGTTATCTAAGAGACATTCAATACTTGTGCGGATGTTCCCAAACTATTGGTGCATCCAGAGCTGTGTTTACCATCTCTGGAGACAACGCGTTACCGGGTTCACGCTGGTGGAAACGAGTCAGCCGTCATACCCAGAGGCCTGTGAATGTGGTCTGGTTCGATATAGCGGATTGTTCTCCTTCTCGGTAGCGGGATATAGCTCGCTGTCATCGTACGCGAGTTCCTTGCACACCTCATATCGCTTATTGTCTAAGTTCCACCTTCTCTGTAGTGCTTCCGTGATCACTGGCAGCTTTACATCTCCCATGTCACCCCCAATTTGCTTCCGCACAACGTATGGACGTGGCAAGTTTGAATTTGGGCCTTTTCATCTCGGACGGTGGTTTAGATTGATTGGAGCGACGGCAGTCATATTGGTTCTTTCCAGGGCGGGGGTGCTGCCATTTTTCTGGATCCCAACTCCCAATCCGCAGACGATGAGGCCGGTCTGTTATCTGATATCGTGGCGTTTAACATGTATAAAACGACGACAGACCGTGCCGTCGTGATTATCTTGTCCATTTTTCTCTTCGCGTCTGGTTCCTGGATCTTTTCAGCCCGGAATTGGTACATTAAAGCCAGACCCATAGCAAACTCGTCAGCACTGATAACGAGCCTAAATGAGGCCAGTCACCCAATTTTGATCGCAAATCTGTCGAGAATCGGGGTATTTTTCACCCTTCATCATTATATTGATTATCTACATCGATGGTTTTATGACAAGGATGCCCCAACAAAGGTGGGGGCAACACAGACACCGTCCTTGGTGCGGATCCTGTGAACACTCTTGGTCACAGGGTTGATCCAAGCTGCCACTCTGGTATCCAGAGTTGTGAAACCTGGCGATTCGGAGATACTGATGAAAAAAATGTCCAGATAAAGGTAACACCACAATCCATACCGGGTTGGATGGTCTCAAAGATTTTTTTCTTTGGGTTCATTTGGGATACCGGCTGGGCATCTGACGGAAGTTTCAGAGCAACGTCCAGGCTCGAGAAGAACGATAAACATACCCTCATATTCGGGTCCTTCGAAGTACACGCGTTCCCCGGGTTTTGAGCCAGGGGGTGGTTGAATCAACTCAACACCCCCTTCCTTTCCTTCTTTTGACGTTGCCTGTAACCAATGTTAGATTCGAAACACGTCCTCCAGAACGCACGCACGGCAAGAACCATGGCGAAGCTTTTCACGCCACGCATAGACACGGGCTTAAGGTTGCACTAAGTGAGGTCAAATCGTGGGACTAAGGGTGGTTGCTTCGGAGGAAGGAGCATCCACACACGATTGCAACGAGATACTTGTCGCGCATCTCTTCTATAGGTATGTGGTTGACGAGACCGGATACCACTGTGCGAGGGCCAGTTTCTTCGCCAAGATCTATTTGCTGTAAAAACCACATTCCATAAATTCAATGGCTTGAATATGGCTTGTAATTCGACCACTTACTTCGATGTAAAGACTATCTGCATCTGGATGCTTCTTCACTAATAGAAGACTGTCAGCATGGGCAGGAAGTCCGAAGATATCATACCATCGACGATGTGGCCAACTCTCAAATCTATCATGGATGGCACAGGTTCACCAGCATCTTCGGCGGGCGCTTTCCCACCACTACCAGCTCCTCCCTTGTTCTTCTTACCTCCATCCTCGACAGTAGCCTCCTTCTTCTTTTCTTTTTTCTCCTTCTCTTTCGGAGGCCCGCCAGCGTTTTCCTTTTGGTTTGTTGCTACTGCAGATTTCTCTCCTGTTTCTAGTTGACCTACGGTCTTTGGAGTCTTTTCTTTCCTCTTCGGGGGTTCTTGCTTTCTCTCTATCTTGGGAGCTGATTCAAAATCGAAAACTACGGTGGAGAATGCAGGCGATAATGCCTGTGCCGAGGCCAGTACAGATGGAAACGTCTGAATGTGGTCAAAGTAACGATAAATTGCAGGCGTCGCGTAATACTGGGCTGGCTGCAGCTGAGACTTGAGCTGGCGTGAGACGCAGGCGTTAAATAGTATCGGAACAATCATAGCATACCAGCGTTGGGTGAAGGGCGCCATACAGCGCAACATCAGCGGCCGTGAGGTAGTTGCTGATGATATATGTCCGAGGAACCAAAAGTGATTCCAAGTCCTAGAAGAGAGTTCGCGCAAAAGGGTCATCGGTTGGCATCTCATGTTGTGCTAATAAGCTCACCGAAAAACTTTCAGATTTTACGATATCGCCTGCGGCAACTTTATCTATCCAGCTTATCACTTCCACTTTGTCGGTATCGGTCCTTCCTGCGTCTGCTTGTGCATTCGCAACGAGATCTTTCAAGGGAGAAGGTAGTTTTGAGAGTGACGCTTCGTACGACATCGTCCTCGCAATTGAAGATCTCCAAAGTGGATAATGTAAGAGCAATCGATGTCGATGAAACAATCCACGAGTCAATCCATTCATCCGTGCAACGTCTGGTGTAGGATGGGTAGCACGTGACATAACTACTCTCGCGTCCATTCGCACTTGTAATTCTTACACGAAATCATACGATCCTGCAGACTAAACACGCGGCCCTGCCAACAAGTCCCGCTAATCGTACTTTCCTCGGCCATCTACAGCAAAATTGTTCCCCACTTTTCTCATCAGAAAATCGCCATACACGACAGGCTTATAAATCTCATGCGGCGCGTCGCCCTTTTCCGCTATGGCACGCATCGCAGCTGGTAATGGCTTGATGTGCGCTGTGAAGTTCGGCTCGAAGAAAAACGGAATCCTTAAATAGAATCAGCGCCGCTCAGCATGGGACAAATTAAAATCGTACGAGACGCTGTGAAGGGATCAACATTACACGACAAAGCGATCGTTCCAAGAGGGCAGAACATACCGATAATTTGTTCCTATGTGAACTACCCGATGCAGGGTACTTTTGTACAGGCCATTCGTCCATATCTCCCACACTACACGACTGTGGGTAAGTAAAATTTCCGGTCTACGGATGGACTCACTCTCGCCAATGTTACAGACGATGCATCCAGGGATTGGATCCGCGTTAATCCAAAGTCCTTCTTCACCGCCATGTTCGTCGGGGAGTCCATCAATGGCTTCCGAGACATGACCACGCTTGCGTAAGAATACTTGCAGTGCTGATCTTGTAGGATCTGCATAAAGGAGACTAAGATCGTTTCGTCAGAGGGTCCGCGTCTTTTTATCGTGAAATCATGGTTACGTCAGGCATCCGTAGTCCCTGTGGACATGTTAGATAGTCCTTCGAGATTCAATCCGTCAACGTACTTGTGTGCCCCACAAGAGAAGCCGTCATGGTCGTCGGGAAGGGGCGGATAACCTGTAGAATGGAGAAATCAGGACCTCGAGCCCTTCTGTCGCGCAAGGAGATCCGGACGTGGGTGGGGACGAACCAATGATCCGCATCACCCAAAAACTATCATCCATCTGAGCGCGAAGTTCGTGCCATTCCTCTGCGTCCATCCCGAACCCACATGCCATCCTGGTAACCCACTCAGTTTTACGCACGCCATACAATAAAAGCCGATACTTGCGCTTCCATGAGGATCATCCCGAGCTTCTTCATTTTCTCGACCCATTTCTCATATTTGGTCTGAAAGTCTGGGACGGAAGGCCACTGGTTTTCTCCCCAGAGCGGCCGCGAATTGTCGGGGTTCTCTACAGGTCTGTAGAAGTCGATACCCTCGTGATTATCTGCCTTTCCGTTTGTGACGTTTTCCTTTAGTCTCTGGTAACCTGCGAGTGCGAGATGGGTGAGCCTGTGAACAAAAGGTATTCGGGTATCCGCACCTCGAGCAAAATCTTGATGCCTCAACGAGATCTGATCCTTCTCAGCTTGGGGTAAGGCAAAGAACTCTCGAGCAAGTCTTGTAAGCTCCTCTGTTTCGGCAAGCTCGACGCATTGAGAAATGTCCAGATAAAAGAACCCATATTCCACACAGGCCGAGTGGAGAGCCTTGGATACCGCCTCCCGTTCTGTGTTATTGGAAGATTGAGTGTCCCAGTACGGTGCGATGCTGATGATAGGTAGTTGAAATCCACACTCGGCGCTTCCCATCTCCAAGCCGTCTAATCAATGCGTAATGGCAGCTTGGTTTACTCAGGAATGTGTGTGAGAGATTTGAGAATTGATTTGGCGCAGCATATTTTGAACACGGGCTCCGTTGATAAGATAAGATTGGCCAATCCCTGGATTCGCTCAAGGACCGATTAACAGTCAATAGTCATCCCCCCTCCTGCATGGCTCAGACCTGCTCGACATACCCATGCGTCACACAACCTTTGCCCAGTTGATGAGTGTATTACCTCGCACTGTAGTTGTGGATCGTGAAAGTCGCCGCGGAACAAATCTGGAATACTCTGCGTGAAGGAGATGTACCATGGCATATTAGGTGATGAATAGTGAATACATTCCGGCCAAATGAAGGACGCTGTAATTAAGAGTAAGATCCGTTTTCTGGGCGTGTGTGCTGCGAATAAATAGTACGACCCGGATTTTGTACCATCCGCCCAAACGTACTCTGTTGAGAATCCTGCAAAAAGGCGCTGGCAGGGCCCGTGAATTGACCAGGCCATGGAGGGGTGAAAGATGATGGTGTCAAGTTATGAATGTCGTGAGGAGATCGGTTCGACGTTGGTAGTCGTCTCGGTGATGCTGAACCAGGCCAGTCGTGATCGTGAGAGTATGTGAAGCCATTGGTCAACCCGCTCTCATCGTCATCCGCCTCATCTTGACGAGCAGCTCTCGTACTCCGTATCACTCTCCCACTAGAACTTCTGACTATGTTCGCCGAAGTGGGGTCGTCCGGTGGATCGAATACTCCTGGCTGCCTCCTATGTTCCGCTTGCAGAGTCGCGCTCGCACCCGTTTTTTCCTTTCCATTTGCTGGACGGCTCCTGGATTTTAGTTTGCCGTTTAGTTGACCAGCAGACAATGTTGACCCTGGGAAAGTTGACTGGGTGGCCGAAGACATGGCAGGATTTCTCTCTAGGTCTTCTTTTTCTTTTGTCTTTCGTCTCTCTAGAGCTTCAAAAAGCGACATTGGTCCGGGGATTACGTCTGAAGCAATAAAAGACATCAATATCTAGTACTGGGTAGGGTTAAGCAAGTAACTACCTCGAAGGAACATGAATTCTTGGTATTGTTGAGTGGAAGCCGCTGAAAAACAATCAGTAAAAGGCACGTGTACTGGTGATGCCAGGCTGACCCATGTCTACATAGTTGACAATAGTCCGACGGGATGCAGCAGCTTGTCGATGGCCAGCTTGAACCATCCGTTTTATGAATTCCTCCTGAGGTGGTGGTATAAACCCCTGAGTTACATAAGACAAAGGCAATACGTACCGTTGCAATGGATAGGACGAAGGAAGCCTCCTTTGACATGGAGAGATTGGTTGTGATGCCTTGAAAAACGCAGGTGAAATCGGGTCAAGAGCATCGGTTTCCTAGGGGAGGGAACATACCATCCGCCTGGACTATATTCTCGACTCTGGAAATGGGAAGCAATGT